>JASDQU010684628.1:46412-67329 GCA_032191745.1 Picea mariana
CTCAAGAAAGTTTATGCTTAGAAGTAGTCATGCTACTTTAGGTTACTTTTTCTTGTTTAGTGTTTTTAATCGTTTTTCCCTACCCTCTCGTCTAAACAATCCTTTGTGCTATTGACAGATGACTCCTCCACCAGCTTACCACATTGGTTACGCCGATGGCGCCAGCCGTTGGACACAAAATCTCGCTTCGGCTGCTTGGGCTCTCTATACCCCATCACATGAAATGCTACATTCAAACGGCATCTGTTTGGGACCAGCAACCAACAACCAAGCCGCATACACTGCTGTCATTGGCCTCTTGACCGACGCTCAGCATCATCATATTCGTCACCTTAGCGTCTTCATCGACTCTCAGCTAGTCGTCCTTCAGCTCAACAATGTTTACCGTGTACACGATCCATGCCTCTTTCGCAAATACCTGCAGGTTAGACTGTTATCTCGACATTTTGATTCCATTACATTTACACATATTCCAAGAGAATTGAATCAAACAACAGATGAAATAGCTAACATGGTGTTAGACTGGCATATATCACATCAAAATACACAGATATAAACATCTCATACATCCTGTCACAGCATATAGGAAACATAGACATCATCATCATCATCATCAAAAACAAAAACACATGTAACACATTTGGATCTCAAAATATGTCTACTCATGTATATATATAGAAACCGAATGTTTACATACAAAAAATATCGGCCCTTCGGCCCGTGCCACATACATGGTATAAAAATCGGCTCACCAGCCTATCAAAAAAGTACATACAATCAGGGGGCCTCTAAGGCACCCCTAGCTGCCCCTCCCTCAAGAGGCGGTGGTGGCCCACCTCCACCTGCCCCAGGCGGTGGTGGTGGCACATCCGCAGGACCACCCTGCCTAGGCGGCAGGCATCCACTCATCATAGCGGCGAGCACAGCTGCCCGTCGCATGATCGACCGCCATGGTGGTGGTAGTCCGATGCACTGTTCCAGGAACTCCTTGTCCTGGATTCGAGTCCACATGCCCTCAGGCACGTCTCGGAAAATCGTCTCAAAACAACGGACTAGATCCTCATCATCTCCGGCTGCCGTCGGAGGAGCATGAGATGACCCCGCACCAGGGTCATCCCAGCGGCGCCTCTGTGCCGGTCTCTCAGGCCCTGCTGGTCCCCCAGCAGCCTCATCCCTCGGCTGCCTCCCTGCACGCGGCGGTCTCTCCTGTTCTCGCTGCGCAGGTGCTCTAAACACATCCACCTAGCGCCCGCGAGGTGCCACATCTGCACATGCACCAAACAAACAAACAGCAAATGGTATCAGTGTCTATACATCAAACATATAAACCGGTATATCAAAATCATAAACATAAATCACAAAAACACACAACATACCTCTGTGGTCAAAAACCTCCCCAGGAGGCAATATCATATCTGGGTCCCCCCGGAAGTCCACCCCCGCATAGGGGAAATGGAGTATAAACTGAGGCGTCTGCCACCATATCTGCGCAGCCTCCTCTGTGAAATAGTGACCACCTTCGCCACCACCGTGGCGAACCAAAATATCGGCCCACCGCCTCAAGCGCGGCTCTCGGACCCCTGGTACCTCCAAAACCACCCTCGGCCGCAATGCCGACACCCTCTCTAGGAAAAAGGCCACCAGGATGGAGCCAAAAGCAAACTCCCCCCTGTCGATAGACCGACACCGGTCCAGCTGCGCAATCATCTGCGTATGCAGCATCAGCCCCCAGGCAAACTGCTCATGGCCCACCACCACCCTCTCCATCAGTAGCAGCTCGCTACCACTAATACGGTGGGGCGCTAGGGTCCCGTACACCCGCACAATCATCGCTGCTACACAACGATGCAGTAGAGCATCAATCGCCCTGATGCGCACTGATGACCCTGTCATATAGTGCTCGCCTGAGCAATATCGCTCGGCGACCTCCTCCAGATCAGTGTCCCTCGACAGCACAGGCACTGCCGGCAATGGTGTTCCCCAAAAGGGGAGCCCAGTCAAAAAATATATGTCCTCCACCGCAGTGAAGGTGACCTGCTCTCCTCACACGAGGAAGCAGTGCTGCTCCGAACTCCACATCTCAATAAGAAATTGGAGCAGATACTCCTGGGCCCGTATAAGAGGGCTCTCAAAAAACTTTAGTAGCCCACTGGCTGCTAAAGACGCTCACACTGCCGGCCTAGCCTCAGCCACCTCCTCCCGCAAAGGCTCCCAGTCCCGCTCACGCCATCGCACATCCATGCCCACGGATCGCTGCCTGCACACAACCAAGAAACTAGCTTAGACAATCATCTAATGCATCCAATAAAGCTAATTTTTTTCACCTTAAAACCTTGCCTCCAAGGCGCGATTTTTTCCCCCACAGGCGCGCACATATGCGCACCTGTTCGCCATACAGGCGCGCACACATATGTGCCTGTTCACTTTACAAGCGTTCTCGGAAGCGCGCCTGTTCAACCTACAGGTGCGCACTCATGCGCGCCTCTCTACCCCACAGGCGCGCCCTAAAGCGCGCGTTCTCAATGAATAGGCGTGCACACATGCGCGCCTTCCATTGAGTCACCTGCGCATTGGGGCCCACCCTCTACCCAAAAACCCCCTAAACCTCCCGTACGGCCCCCTATACCTACCCTGCCCAAAAATTTGAAACCTATAACTATGCAGGATGTTCAGAACACTAACCTGAATCTCGCACGCCGTAAACGGATGCCTGATGCTCTCAGAATAGCTATATCTCCTCTCAATATTCTCTGGAATCCACTGAAGCAACAGGTACAAATGAGGTGGCAATGTGGGCCCTACAGCTATATATAGGGTTTTTTCCAAACTTCCACTCGCCATTCCGGGAGCCCACGACGTCCATTTTTCGAACCGTCTTCAGCCACGGGATCAGCGTCCCGTCCCCTACATCATGACTATCTCTGGGCCACTTTTTACCTGGAACCCCCGAGACGCCTTTTTTCCACATCATGGCTAGGTACGCACACGCATTGTCACAATTGTCAAATACAAGCTCATACCTTTGATACTCTTCAGATATTGTTCACTTTGGGTATTTGGTTGTTAAGTGTGCAGGTACTTGCTCATCAGTCATCGACATCATCCCTTCAGGTATATATTCAGCACTGGCATGTAGTCTATCCCACTGAATTGCACTTACATTTCCAGTCACACCGTCTGATTTTAGCCTTTAGGATCTTCATTCCTGGCTCTGCAGTACCCAAACCTCCACTTTGCATCTGCGATACTGCAACCCGGTAGCATTCTCACCCACATGAGTTGTCCCATTCATAGCACCTTTTTGCACTTTTGACACTCATGCTATTTTTTCACTTCCCTTTAGGGATGGGAGTCCCGGTAGTCTTACATCATGTTGCGAATTACCCACATACTTCTTCTCCTCATTTTTCTAGCTTCCCATACGGACTCCCAACTCTTCACTTTTTGGTTACGTTCTGTTTTACCTGCACCTCCGCAGGATCACAAACCCACCATTTCATCCACCNTCCCATACGGACTCCCAACTCTTCACTTTTTGGTTACGTTCTGTTTTACCTGCACCTCCGCAGGATCACGAACCCACCATTTCATCCACCATCAGTTTGCCCATCTGCGAACCTATCTTCATTTCACCTACCTCATACAGAAACTCGCCAATGGGGCCCCCACCCTTCATCAATGTTTCATGACAATTCTTCCCTCCCTGGGGCACCATTTCACACTGGGGCACCCGTTTCTGTATTTGTACATTTCTCCCCAAAATTATTTATTATTTATTATTTATTGTACAAACACCTTTACCTTCAGTCGATACATTCTTTGTCGTCACCGTTGGTGACTTGCTTTTTTTTGGCCATACGCAACCCATGTCACCCTTGGATTGGAGCAATACTTATCATTTACCCTTGCCGACATCGTCCATATCTTCAAAGTACCCCGCAGGTCAATTACCCCTACCCTCTGAATTTGTTCACCTTGTCCCGCCTCTGGCACAACTTAGCCCCGGTCTTGTCGTCCCCCTGACACTCGACCTTGTTACACAGTTGCGGCCACTGATTCTCTCATATATCCTCCAACTAAGTGAAGTCTTGAGTCATACCACTTCTTGACTTCGTCCATGTACCTCTGTCATTTCATCACCTCAGTAGATTCCACGAAGCACCTTTTTTCCTCTGGGAGTCGCGTCCCCCTTTTGTCGACATCAACACACTTTTCTAGAAGGGCGACAGTATCGTGATTCTCATTCTCCATTTTAATGAGAGATCTCGGACGGCATAGGGGGAAACAACATTGCCCCCTGCTGTCGTTGGCCCCCATAACATTCGACGCTAACACTTCCTCATGTTATGATGGGTCTTACTTCGCGACTATTGCAGTTCTTTTTGTTATTTTCTGAAGACCTCTGAACTTGGTAGGGCCATCAATGCCCACATCATCGTCGCTTCTTATTACAGTGATCATTGTCTGGTATTCAGAGTATGTTCCGTTGCAGAATTGTCTTCTGCCTTTATCATTTATCGCCCCTGAGGGCGCTGCAGTTGTCTACACCAACACTTCCGTCATCTTTTTTCAGAGTTACATCACACGAGCATGGGGCATGCCCGCCTCGTTTGTACACAGTTGTATATTTTTCATTCACATCTCTCAGAAGGTCGAGATACGGGTTCCGTTTTCCTCCAACGGATCGTTCCGAAGGGTCTCACTATTTCTTTCCCTTACAACCACAGTATCAGTAGAAGAAACATTGATGGATTTCGGCTATACGTATGCTCCTAACCTCATCCATCAGGGGGCATCTGTTATCACTGAAATTTCATCTGCACACGGTGACAAGAACTCCACATCATCAAAACAGTAATGAAGTCATTCATGGCACTAAATTAAGTCCACAGCATTCCAGAAAGGTCAAAAACCATACAAAGTAACCAAAAATTGAAGGGCGCTTTACAGCAGTAGGGTGCGCGCGCGTATGCGCGGGACAAAAACGTGTTTCGCGCGCGTGAGCGCGCCCGACGCGCGACTGTTCACATAAAAATCCGCGCATTTGCTAATGCGGCGCATAAATTGCTTAAGTCGGCCTCCCGACCGCCTGTGGACTGGTCCTCGAGGTGATTTGACCCTCGGATCAGGGTCGGCTCTGCAAATTCGGCGAATTTATGGCTTAAGTGAACCCTAAACAGGTCCGTGTTTACACCGGAAGCTGGTTACGTGACCGCCTGGAAAATGCTATAAATAGACGTGAAGACTCATTGTTTCAGCAGAGAATTCCCAGCAAAGTTACGTTGTCCAGATTCAGAGCTCAGTCCTTTTGACAAGCCATCCATGCACGACCTAACTCAGAGTTCTTTCACTGTTCATTTCTGTCCTGCTCATTTTGTAAGGAAAGCACAAGCTTGAGAGCCCCGAAGGACCTTCCGTTGGAGGGATAGGGAACCTTTATCTCTGCCCTCAACGTGTACTCTGGTTTCGCTAATAGATCAAGCCTTGAAACCATTGTGGACTCCCTTGACTCATGCTTCATGTTTTTGTTTATTTTCGAATCGTTATTTGCTTACAGCTGTTAATTAGATTGTATTATGTTTTTGTTTTCTGTTTGTTGTTAACCCTTGCTGCTACAGATGTTCTGCCTTAGTGAACCCAACAAGGCATGCAAAACGGTCTCCTTTTTTCTCACCTGCTGACAGATTGACCGAGAACAATTGATGACCTCTTAGATGAATTGAGTGGCACCCAATTCTTCACTAAACTTGATCTTCATTCGAGCTACCACCATATACATATGAAAGAGGCAGACATTCCCAAGACTGCCTTTAGAACTCATGAGAGAAACTATGAGTTTTTGGTCATGCCCTTTGGCTTCTGTAAAGCCCCCTCCACCTTCCAAAGCCTCATGAATCATGTCTTTCATCCTTTTCTCCACCATTTTGTCTTAGTTCTCTTTGATGATATCCTCATCTATAGAAAAACCTAGATAGACCACCTTTCCCATAAGGATCGAGTTCTCCATCTACTCTCTCAGCACCAACTTTTCCTGAAATAGTCTAAATGTGCTTTTGGCGCCTCAGAAGTAGAATACTTGGGTTATTTGTTTGGAAAATATGGCATCAGTGTGGATCCTAAAAATATTGAAGCTATGCAAGACTACCCTCACCCAAAGACTCTTAAGAGCTTGCATGGATTTCTAGGCTTAACAAGGTATTATTGCAAGTTTGTTAACAATTATGGGAAGATTGTAGCACCTCTCACTTCTCTCCTCAAAAAGAACTCTTTCACTTGGACTCCAGTCATTTCTCAAGATTTTCAAACCTTGAAGATGGCCATGTGCACCACTCCAGTCCTCATCCTTCCCAATTTCACAAAGACCTTTGTGTTGGAATGTGATGCCTCAAGGAAAGGAATTGGTGTTGTCCTTATGCAAGAGGGTCGACCTTTGGCCTTTACCAGCAAGCAACTATCTGACAAAAATCTAGGCAAATCCATCTATGAAAAGGAAATGTTGGCTATTTTCCATGTCGTTTATCTGTGGCACCCTTATCTATTGGGGCAATGCTTCCAAATTAAGACAGACCATCAAAGCCTCAAGTATTTTCTGGAACAACGCATTTCCTCCCCAGAACAACAAAAATGGGTGACTAAACTCTTTGGATATGATTATGAGATCATTTACAAGAAATTCAAACAAAATGTGGTTGCGGATGCACTTTCCCGAAAATATGAAGATGAAGGATCCATGTTTTCTCTTTCATTCATTGTACTAGATTGGGTCCAAGCCATTCATGAGGAATGGCTACAAGATCCCAAAAGTTCGCAGTTGATCCAAAAATTGCAGTCCAATGCTACAGCTTCCCCAAGGTACTCTTGGCTCCATGATGAACTTCGATACAGAGGTCATTTGTATTTAAGCAAACAATCAAATCTTAAATCCACGGTACTTTCTGAGCTTCATGCTACACCCACAGCAGGGCACTCCGGGTTCACCAAAACCTATGACAGGGTCAAACGTTCCTTTTTTGGGGATACTATGAAATAGGGAATTTGTCATTTTTTAGCTAAATGTGATATGTGTCAACACAACAAGGGAGAAATAGTCAAATCTCTAGGCACACTACAACCACTCCCAATTCCACCTTCTATTTGGAAGGATATCTCTATGTATTTTATTACCAGCTTACCCAAATCGGGAAATAAATCCGTCATCATGGTGGTTGTTGATCGCCTTTCCAAATATGCTCATTTCTGCGTCCTTCAACACTTGTTTACAACATCCACGGCAGCTCAAATTTTCATGGATCAGGTCTTCAAGCTTCATGGCATGCTGCACTCTATTATTTTTTATCGCGACCCAACTTTCACAAGCAATTTTTGGCAAGAACTGTTCAGGATACAAGGCATTGAATTGCATCTCAACATGTCTTATCATCCCCAAAGTGATGGCCAAATGGAAGTTTTCAACAAGTGTTTGGAAACATATTTGAGGTGTTTTTCCTCGGAAAAGAAAAATCAGTGGGCTCAATGGTTACCCCTAGATGAATGGTGGTACAACATTTCATACCATACAGCTACACGCATGACTCCTTTTGAAGAGATATATGGACATAAGCCACCTTCAATTCTCTCATACTTACCGAGTGCCTCGAAGGTCCAGGAAGTTGACCTAACACTTAAATATTGAGAGGCTATTCTCCATACCCTCAAAGAGAATTTGGTCATGGCACAAAATCACATGAAGCAACAAGCAGATCAAGGTCGCTCTGAATGTCAATTTGCAGAAGGGGATTAGGTGTTTCTTCGACTGCAACCTTGCAAGCAAACTTCCCTCAAGGCCGAGCATTGTCAGAAGCTAGAACCCAAATTTTATGGTCCTTATACCATTCTCAATCATGTGGGACAAGTAGCCTATCAGTTAGCTTTTCCCAACCATTCGAAGCTACATCTTGTTTTTCATGTTTCATGCTTAAAGAAGGTGATTGGAGCTAAGTGCCAAATTCAAACCAACCTTCCAGAGTTATTTGAAGAAGGATCCATCTGAATACAACCAGAAGCAGTTTTGGACCAGTGTGAGTGTCTCCTACATCAGAGAACCATCAAGAAAGTTCTAGTCCAGTGGAAAGATACAACTCCAACAGACACCACTTGGGAACAAGCTACCATTCTGCAACAATTTCCTCATCTCAATCCTTGAGGACAAGGATAATTTTAAGGGGGGGTACATGTTAGGTTCCTAACCCACACATAGGTAGAAAAATATATTCATATGTAATAAAGTTCAATATTAATAAGTCCTTTCAATAAAATAGAATAAGGCGGATGCAAGAAGACCTAATAGAAGCTTCTACTTCTAGAAGGATCTTTTTCTAGATGATTCTTTTTAGTATAAATAGGAGTCGAGGGTATGAGAACCCTAGCATGGATATTGTTGTATTAGATCTCTGCTCAACTGGAGGTTGCCCCCTTGAAGAGGCCTGTGAACATTGCTTTCAGATTCAAAGTGTTATATATGTTATTATTCTCATATCATTTCAGTGTTATTGTGGTGAATGTTCTGGTTATATTGTTGTTATTCTACCATTACTAGCATTTTATTTTTGTTTTGCATACATTTATATATGGTATATTACATCTGTACTCTGATAAAGGTAAGAATAGTGAAAATTTCTAGATCTGAAATCTTTGTGCTCTGTATAAGTAAGATAAGTGGAAATTTGTTTTTCAACAGTATGGATCTAGGTATGTTTGATAGATTATGTCCTAGCTTGAAAACTAGGGCACTAATAGATGAAAGAAGGTTTGACATGTGTAGATATGATCAGAATAGTGAAAGATATGTTATACCTATGCATAGAAAGAATGTTTGGACTAACAAGTGGATGCAGGATCCTAGAAAGAAATGTTTTCAAGTTAGCTGCTATGATCCTAGTGCATAGTACATGAAGGGTTGGGAATCATTTAAGAGAAAGAGAGGATTAACCCTCTGTTACAGTTGTAGAAAACCGAGACACCTTGCTAAGGAGTTCCCTGGGAGAAGACCTAGTTGTCTTTGTTGAAAATTTATGGACCATGAAGTATTGGAATTCCCTAGAATGATTGCTAAGCTTGAAGGAATGAACATGAGACAAGAAATCCCGAAGGTGGATCCATAAACTACGATTATGGAAGAACCCTAGAAAGAATCAGAGAAAGTATTGCTACAGATAAAAGACACCCAGAATGACCACCGACATGTCATCTTATCATAGATATTCAAAGAAAAATCATGCATAGAAGAAAGAATGGGAGACTTCGACATTGACTGTGTTCTAAATGAGGAAACATAGGTGAATATAATGAAAAAATGAACTTGGTAACTTTTAGGGAAGCCTTCTATGACTCCTTCATTGGGAGGAATAGGACTATTTATAGGAAAGTTGATAGACCTATGTGGAAAGATCACCTAGATACCTATGAATTCCAATGGGACTTCGACAGAAGAGGATTTCGAGATTGTTAAATTTATTAAGAAAAATGCCCCATTTACCATGTTACTAGGAAAACCTTTCATTGAAAGAGATCAGGCCAAAAAGAAGGAGGAAGAAGAAGTTTTACAATAGAAGAAACAAGAGTTAAAAGATTTCATGACTAGAAGCATCGCACACCTGATTGAATAACAAAAGAATAGATCGAAGCTATCTAAAACCAGAGACCTATATGTCGAAGTTGCAAGAACACTAGAAGACCCACAGAAGATTGAAGTACCTATTCCAGATAAATAAGAAGTATTACCCTCGAATCTTAGGAAAGAATCTCAACAGCGCGAAGTAACTATGCCAAATGCAGATAAGAATCAAAATGTAAAAATGAATACCAAGACGAAGCTCACCGGAAAGAAGGCCACAAAGCTAAGTAAGAAGAGAGCTAATATTGAAAAGTTACAGAAGTTTCTAGAGCAAACTTCGCAAAGGGAAAATTTGCAAAATTGGAGCTTCATCAGGATAACAGAACAACACCACATGGAACTTTGCCAGGGTGAAGCAATATAACCATTGGGAAATATATAACCATTAGGCCGACCCTCCAAATGGGTATAAAGGCATTTATGGTTTGCCACCAGACCATTAAACTGCTTCGTAACGGACAAAACATAGTTAATGAAGGCTTCTCACCTATTGTAAGATATTTGTTGCCAAGTTATCTATTTATCCCATCGTGCCATGCACTGAGAATGCTTTTTCTAACCGTGAATCTGAGCCTACAAACTCATTGATTTTACATAGTGATCATTGCACCATTTTCCTCTATCCCATTGTAGTGTCTAAGTTACTCCTCGAACTTGAGATTTCCAACCCCGAGCATGTATGTTAGATGAGTTCAACACTGCAGATAAATTTGTTGAAGAAGTTCTCATCGACCTCATGAATGAATGAGTAATGTCAATGTCTACAGGTATACAAGTGTCATCTATGAGAGGATTGCAAGCCGCTCCGTCGACTGCTCGCATAGCCAGATGATCCCGACCCTCAGCAGAAAAGAGAACCAAGCACAAAGATGACCTAGCAAATGCGAAGATGATTCCAACCATATTGTTTGATTACATCCCACCTCTAGATAGAATGGTGAATCTTGATACTGTGCCAAGAGATTCAAGTACACCATGGTCATTGTGTACCTCCCGAAGGGGATACGTGCAGTTGACACACAGCAGGATAAGATCACAGCATTGAAGTTCAGTGACTTCAACCTCAGAGATCACAAGATCTATGGTATGCTCACCCCATACAAGTACCTAACCAAAACAAAGGGGAAGAACTCAAATATAATTCTCTATCCGTGGACGATGAACCTCACACAATCCACCCTTTTGAATGCCATGAAGATCCCACACTTTGAAAGACACCAGGAAGTCACCACATGTGTCAAGTTGCTACTATCGTGTTACCATGGAGGCTACTTATTGCTATATCGCCATATTAAAGTTGACCCAACGCTGATCCATAGGATCATAGGACTGAGTATGCAAGGACCCAACACGCGGGATTTTTATCTAGGAAAAGCCACAAATCGCACGCTGGCACAGAAGATCAAGGATACATATGGCGATGTTGAGAAGGGAACAAGAGGCTACAAGATAGTTTCCATCTAGAGTGGCGTAGTGCACCTAGCATGTCAACTGATAGCTGGAAAGTTAGTAAGGAAGAACTAACCTACGTTGGTCACCGACTTTGTCTTTGACCTCGCAGGGAAGTCCATGGAATGCCTACAAACGAACTAGGAGAAGTACCTAGTTGTTGAAAATACACCGTTGAGAAGAAAAGGATCAGGGTTATGAATTTCATTTCAGCTGGCTCCTGATCCTCATTTCATTTGTTTCCTGGGAGATGTCATAAGGTGCGACCTTCCCAGACATAGACTCATTCAAACCTCTTGCTTCGAAGTTCACTACCCTTTTTGTATTCAAGTGATATGAACAAGCAATGGCATTCGAATGTTGTGTTTCATACATATTACTTGTAGCTAAAGAGAGCCATTGAAGTTGAGCCTCGCATAACTCCAAACACCTTACAGAGGTTCTGACCCCTGATGAAGTTTAGCACAGATCGACACTTCATCTACATTAAAGCGCGAGAAGATGAACATAAATAGAATCTCCAGTCATATTATAAACTTATAGAATAAGACCTTGAGGAGATCACCAAGGAATGGTCCATTGACCTCCTTATCCCCACCAACCCTGCAGAGATATTTGATATTGACATCCCAGAGGACACTCATAAAGAACAAAATACACCCAATAATACTAAGGAGGTCCAAAATTTAAGCAACACCTCAAGAAAGACTGCTTCAGTGTCACCTGACTGAGGAGGTGGTGATGAAGTAGAAGCTTAATAGAAGGCATGTGAAGTAACATCGCCTAGAGACGAGGTTGACCTCTTGAAGAAGAGGAAGGTTTCCCCCTTGAAACCTTCTTCCTGGAAGAAATCAAAATCCACCATGACCAAGATGCAGACTGTCCTCACCTCCGATAATTTTGACTTCATAATAACATCCCTGAATGACGCTTCACTGGAAATAATAGAGAAACAAGAAGCCAAGTAGTAATAAATGTATGATAGAATTGCAGTCAAACTTTGAAGGGTATAGCAGGCCCTTCAGTCCAGTCGCGTAGTCTCCATTGCACCCTTTCCATCAGGAGAACCAGACTTGGGAGATGAGCCATCCGAACTCCACCAACTAGTTGATATAGTCAAAGCTCGCCTTTGACGAGCACAAGAAGAAACAAAACAAGCCACCCAAGCCTTGAAGCAAGTGCAAGGCGTACTCATAGAACAAAACAACATTGTAGAATAGGAAAATATTTCTCTCCAAGCAAAGTTCAATGAAGAAAAAGAAGAGATGGAGCAAGGAAAAGAACAGTTGCTCACGGAGCAACTCGAAGTGAAAGAAGAGATCAGTAGAGCAATTCTCTTTGTGACAGTCTTAAAAATAAAGGCAGAGCAACGAGTCACGCAGCAAGTAGAGAAGCTCAAAGAAGTTATCCAGTAGCTACAACAACGCATAGAAGACTTAGAGTTCCGCATAGTACCCAAGACTTCACAGGATGTAAGGGATCAAAGAGAAGCAACCGCCTAGAGCGCAGTTGAAAGGATAAATGCCATTGCCATGGAATGCAAGAATCTGAGTAATCATAGTGCCTAGATGTATGAGCAACTCAATGAGAACCCATAATTACAAGAACTGGAGTCACAGTTCCAGGAAGCAAAGCAGTAAGCAGAGACAATACAGGCGTAGTTGAAGCCCCTATCAACTATGGAAAGAATGAAGTGATCCCAAGAGAAATGCACTTCCCAATAGCAGATCCACACTATCCAGAGTAGAGTTATGGAAGTAACTAAGAGGCTCCAACCGGTACAACATAAGGCTTACCAATTGTTCATAGAAGTAGAAGGTCGAGGAGCAGAACTTGANAATCTGAGTAATCATAGTGCCTAGATGTATGAGCAACTCAATGAGAACCCAGAATTACAAGAACTGGAGTCACAGTTCCAGGAAGCAAAGCAGTAAGCAGAGACAATACAGGCGTAGTTGAAGCCCCTATCAACTATGGAAAGAATGAAGTGATCCCAAGAGAAATGCACTTCCCAATAGCAGATCCACACTATCCAGAGTAGAGTTATGGAAGTAACTAAAAGGCTCCAACCGGTACAACATAAGGCTTACCAATTGTTCACAGAGGTAGAAGGTCGAGGAGCAGAACTTGAGTAGGTTGTCACTATAGCTGAATAGCACCTGGAGGGACCTTTCAACGACGTAGTAATCCAAGAGTTTGTTGAATATGAGGTTGTGGCACAATAACAAGTCAAAGCATCGCAATCCATGCTCGAGGCTTTTGAAGTAGAACTACCCAAAATAGAGTGACTCAGGATGAGTCACAAGTGAGTGTTGGGGGCATGTTGTCCCTTGACCAAGTTTTGGGAGATCCTTGGTCAAGTTTGACCTATTTTGGGACTTCAATAGCCTGTCGAAGGCAGAGCGCAAGACAAAGTAGAGATCAGAGGAACTCAGCCCCTTTTTGGGTCCTTTTTGGGATTTGGGATTATGTAATGGGTATGAGGATGTCGGCCCATGGGTTTAGCCATGTTTAGGCCTATTTTGTAAAGTATAAAGAGATGTCTAGGAAATGTAAGGAGAGGCATATATATTTGTGTGATATTTGGCTAAGTGCTAAGTATGGATTGTAGATGTTTTGTGCATACTGTGTGAGCCTTGCAGAGTTACGTGCAAGTAATTGTAAGAAGGCTTGGAACTGTACCCTAACTTGAAGAAGGAGGATCTGGAAGAGTGCGTGCAGATCTCTTGTCTTCTACGAAGTAGTATTTTGATGCTATGTGCCTATAAAAAGCTTGAACAAAGATAATAGAGAAGAAGAGTTGGTGGATGCGGCCCCATGGTGGGGGTGAACCATGTACATGATGTGTTGCTATGCTTTGTGCGATGTGTTGATGTGTTTATGTCTTTACTTGCTAAGTGCTTTGATATAGATAGATGGATCTATTTATGCTTTGTGCTAACGATGTATATGGATGTTAGATCTGAACTATGTGAATGTTCTTAGTGCTTGAATCTACTAGATCTAATCTACCTCTCTATGATAAGTGCTTAGATACATCAGATCTGGATGAATGGTGCAATACTTTGTTTTATCTTCAGAGTAGATAGTGGTCAAATATTGATGAATTGTCAGTGCTAAGTGCTCTGTTAAGTATTACAATCACATATTTGTGTCCCATCTAAGGTTGCAGACACCTGAGTCTTGCAACCACCCCTACCTCTACCTCAGGTGATACTTCATCTAATTCGCAGGTGTTGCTGAAAGGCTCAGTAGTTAGGGTTTTGTTGGTGTGTTTTTGTAGCAGTGAACCCTGGGTATTCCCATATGCCAACAATAGCATATGTCCAATTTCATCCTAGTAACAAGTTATAATCAAGAGGCACATCAACTACCTCTACCTCCACCTCTACCTTCTTCCCACCTAACTGGACCGGAAAGGTAGGGAGAATACCGTGAGGGCAGAAGGAACGACTGTCAAAAGAATTAAACATGTTCAATGACTTGGAAAGAGTCAAAGAACCGAGATCTTTCCAATAGATCAGGGACATCACACACATAGCAGCACCTTCATCAACAACCACACGTTTGATGGTATACTTTGAGTACTCCATGTGGAGTTGGAAAGCCACATGGTAAGGCAAGCGAGGCTTCACATATGTGACATAAAACTTGATAACTTTTGAGCCACTAGGTTCTAGAGCTCCTAAAGAAGATAATAAGGCATTCCTCTATGAAGGACATGTCTGGACTACCTCCAAAGTCGACATCGCATAAGGGGTTTGACCCAGGTCCTCAACAATAGAGTAGTTTTGGGAAACTCTAGCATTCAGATTATGAGTAGAGCACTTGATTACTCCTTTCGGAATACAAGGTGGTGGCTCTCGTTTTTCAATCTGTAAAGTTGTCTCTCGAGGAGGAGGAGGAGGAGATTCTAGACCAGGAATATCTTGTGAAGAGCTATAATCTCGAGATCGATTGGATACATTAACTTTCGCATTGACCATATTGATACATAAATGGTCTTCAATTGCAACTGCTAGTTTTGTCTCCCACCAGCTACATTTCTAACGTTTGAGGAGCTCAAGGCCATGTGTTGATTATGTGGGAATGGATTCGTCAGTACAACAAGTGATTGAGATAATAACCTTGCAGCTTCTCCAAGTTTGGGGCATAAATGGGTAAGGTGATCATCTGTGCAAATATTATAGGGAAACTTCACCTTATGTCTTTATCATTTTCCCTCTCCAGCATTATTAGCCGTCTTCTCATTATTACCATTATCCTTGGGTTTATTACCATTCTTTCCACCCTTACAGTTATTATGTCCTTTCTTATTCTCGCCTGGTTTATGGTTACCATTTGGGTTGGCCGACGATTGCACAGAGTGTACATCCACTGACTGAGTGGGGTTGGAAGACACAGACGAAGCTGGTCCTCCTGTAGACTTGTTTAGGGACAACTCTTTCATATGGCTTGTCACTGAGTCTGGGGACTTTACATTGGCGGTACCTACAATGTCGTCGGAATGAGGTTCGGCCATTTGTCTCGGATCGTAAGTTGACCATGGTGCGTCTGGAAGAAGGTGATATAACATCCCAGACTGAGCATATATCAAATCTAACTGTTGGTCTCTAAAGATATCTTATTCTTGAGTGGAAACCTCTGAAGTATCAATGGCCTTCGAGATAGGAGCGTGCAAAGACTTAAGGAACCATTCTAAAATAAAATTTGGTGGTATAAGGGTCTTAATCAACCTATTCTATCTACGCCACTCCTGGATATGGTCTGAGATATGAGTGGTGGTATCCGGGTGTAAAGTCGACAAAAATTCTAGTCCAACATCATAACGAATGGGCAACTAGAAGTGGTTAAGGAAGACCAACACCAAGTGACTAAAAGTCCCATATGCCCCCCTCGGTAGCTCAATATACCATTTTGCAGCAACTCCGATGAGGGTACATTGAAATAATCTTAATCGGATAAAATCTTCATTAAGTGAATTCAATGAGCACCAAAGGTGAAAGGTAGTGACGTGATCACCGGGATCCTCTCCATTCTTTCCCTCAAACTTCAAGATGTCTGAAGGAAGTTTAGTGGGGACAGGGGGCCATGTAGGATCATGACTCACTGGTTCATTTATTAACTTAGACAAATATGGCATATTAAGCGTGGCCATAAAATGGAGATAGGGTTGCGGCATCTGGCCCCAAGCTCCCAGGAAATATTTTGATTAAGGAACTGCAGGCCATACATGATTCTGGTAAGCACCATGGCTCTGTCTGAAATTATAAGGCCCTCCTCCGGGATGATTTATAAAATGTGAGTTGGGCATCATTCCAGTAGGAATGTTTTGTTGAGGGTTATAGAAATTTCCCCTAGCTAGATTGGATCTAGGTTGGGGGTTGCCCAAAGCATTAAACTGACCTCATCCAGGTGGGAATCTGGAGGATAGAGGTGGATTCATCATGCCAAATGTATTGGTCAGAATATGCACTGAGGAGGTAGGGTTGTAGGATGGATCTTGAGTCCAAGCTTGTCCTCCAGGTTGGTTGCTCCATCCAAAAGCAGGAGGGTTGGACCCAGGGTTAAAAATAGGAATGCCTCCCATATTAGGAGTCGTTTGAGGGATCTGAGAACCACCAAACTAAAAAAGAGTGTAGGGAGGTGTACTTCCCCTGAGCCCAATGCTATCATTAGGGTCAACAGCTAGGATGGAGTTCGAAAACTGTGAAGTGAAGTTGGGTATACCATAAGAAAAAGGACTAGAAGCCATAGGGATGGACTGAACATTATATCCCGGTGAGTTTAAAAGAGACGCAAAAGGACTCAAGGTGGTAGCTTGAGCATTTAGTATAGACCGAGCAATAGTAATGATAGGTGCCTCTGACACTACAACCATTGAGGTTGCAAGAGTCAAATGGGGTGCCATTAACTATAGTGGGTATGGGAGTCGAAGGGCTCCCAGTATTCTGAATACCAGGTTCAATACTCATCCTTGTAGAATCACAAGTCTGAATAGTGGATGTGTGTGTACCACATATAATAAATCTACACCTTTTAGAAGGCAAAGACTCGAAATCCGTTGGTACCTATAACAAGCGACATGACCAACGGGGAGGTTGGTCCGACTCCACTATGACTTAAGAATCTACAGATAATATATATATATATATATATATATCCTAAGGCCAACTAGTAATCAAAGAGCACACCAAAAGTCAAACGGCCAATATACATGCAAATGGGGTAAAGTGAGTGAGTGGCCTCCCTTCATAAAGAAGGTATGTCTTGCCCAAGAGGGGCCTGAGAGTCCCTGCTAAAGATCAAAGGTAAGAGAATCAATTATAAGGGCCCTCATGGGCTTAACAACCAATTGATCAGATCCCCTTGGAGAGGTAATCCTCCATAAAGGTTGTGTGTTGCCTGACCCTTATCTGACCCAAGGTACCTGCAGAATAACCCTTGCAAGTAACCTATGAGACACCTAATTCAAGAAAATAATAAACCATTGTATAATTGATGCATGGGAAATCATTCGTAATTCAGGTCCACCATATGGGAAAGAGGAAAAATCCCTAAACCTTGAAAGTACCACCTCTCACACAGGTAAAGTAACTAGGAAGATCCCAAGATACTAATAGATCCTCGGAAATATCTCTGATGCTAGGAAGGTATAAGAGGGATATCCCTTCAACCAAATTTGCGTGACCTCGTGATTAACTTCAGTGTGAGCGAAGCCTCCTGATCTTTCCAATTATACAATGGAATTATCCACTCTCTTTCTTGGACACATATGTTGATTTAATTTCCTTGGAGAAGTTTACTCACAAAACCCTATTCCAAGGCACTAAATCCTAGGCTAGTTTGTGTACCCTAGAAAATAAAATCGTGACTAATCAATTTTAAGTTATAGCATTAATTTTAATGGCCGTGATTACTCAAAAAGGTATGGTAGTGAAACTCATGATGTTATGACTCTGCAAGAAAAGTAAATATGAAAACAATGCAAATTTCTAACTTTAACTTTCAACGAATGATATGCTTCTAAAAACCAATTCAATTTTCTAATTCAACTCTACAATTTAGAAGTAAAAATGCAACCTTCACTATATGCACTAAGCTAATGAAAAGGATTCAAAAGACAAAAGTACCAAGCAATGCAAAATGCCTATTTTTTTGTATTTTCAATATAAAAAAACTGAAAAATGCATGGACTGAAAAGTAACTTGATATATAGCCTTACTTTATATAGAAAAAGATAACTCGATTTGGATACCAAGAAGTAAAACACCCAACCCAATGTATAAGGAAAAAAAAAAATGAAAAGATGATGAGAAAGACTTCGCCCATAAATTCAACCAAAGATGGGTTTCTTGTCATCCCACAAGCACTTAATAGGAACTACAGAGACCTAAAAGGCTCAAAAAACATCAAATCCCATCAAACAGTCACCAGACCAAGTGTTGGCACAAGGGCAGACCCGAGGTTCAACTCTAACAGTGCATCAACAAACCCTAACTATTGGCCCTTTAGGCAAAACCTACAAAGAAGATGCAGTCTCACCCAAAGAAGCAATAGAGGGTTGCAGGGCATAGGTGTCTACAACCAGAGGAAATGCAAAGTGGATCTAGGACAACAACACACAACAATCTAGATATTCCTTACCCTTCCTAAGCTTACTCCGCAGGTTATATCTTTTATCTAACACAATAATGCAATAATAATATATCATATGGCTAATAACACAACATCAATCACAAAGAACAACAAGATATATGTGGTTCACCCTCTACCTAAGGATACGTCCACATAATTGTGTTTCTTGATATATTAGATGAAAACATACAGTTCTATCTGTGCACTTAGCTGCAAATCTCTCTCTCTCTCTTCCTCTCTTCCCTCCCCGCGCACCCAGCTGCAGGGTTGATCTTCGCACCCAACTGAAGATCTTACAATACAGAATCAATATCATCCTAAACAATAGTAATAGCAGTGACTAACAATAAATTATCGATCAACCCTCTCGACTCTCCTAGACCTTTATTTATACATAACATGGCCACAGTCTAGGTATAAAAACCCTAGGTCCAAAACCCTAGGTCCACTTGACCTGTTCTTTAAGGGATTTTCCAGCCTCTCTTTCCTTCTTTTCCACGAGGTGATCCAAAGCACTCATTGATGTCTTCTTATGCTTGTTGAGTTTCTCATGGTCCAGTTTCCTTAAATCTTTATCTTCCTCGATCTTCTCTTCCAACAGCTATATTTTCCTTTCTTTTCTCCTTCTTTTCCCACTTCGACCCTTCCTTCATTTATGTGCCTTTTGCATAGTTTGTGCCTCACCTTTCTTCCTTAATCTTCTCTTCCTTATGTAAACAAGGGCCAACATGCCCCCAACACTCACATGTGACTGGTCCTAAGTCACTGCAAAACTAAACCTTTTGTTTTACTTTGACTGTCGACTGCGCGAAGCAGCCTATGCTTTATGCTCGGTCCATCCCTTTCTTTTGCAGACTATATTTTCTATGTTTGGTATCCAGTTTCATCTGCACCTGGTACCTAGACCCTTCTTTCTTTGCTTTTATTGAGAGCTGTGGGGCAGGTGATTGTCATAATACAATTTCAATCAGCTCCCATTTACCAAACCTTCTTTCCATTCTCCATTAAGGGTCTTCAACTGCACAACTCCTCCTTCTGTAACATAGGAAACCACAAATGGCCCAAGCCAATGTGTCCTAAACTTCCTTGGATGCTTCCTGAACGTGTTGTCATATAAAAATACCAAATCTACCTGCTTAAATGCTTTCCTCCTAATATGTCTATCGTGGTAACCCTTTTCTCTTTCTTTCTATACCTGCTGATGAAATCCTGCAATAAACTTGTCTTCTTTTAGTTCGAGCAACTGCGCAAGCCTGTCTTGAACATCATCGATGTCATCCATACCTATAAATGTTGCAATTCTTAAACTAGGAACCAAGTATTCCATAAGTACCAATGCTTCTAAGCCATATACCGACTAAAATGGGGTCATCGTTGTTAACTTCTTGAAGGTAGTTATGTAGGCCCATAATACTGTTGGAATTATTAAATCGCAGTCATCTCTATTAACACTACAAATCTTAGTCAACGTTGTCTCCAAGATCTTATTGAAGGCTTCAACTGTACCATTCGCCTATGGGTGGTATGGAGTGCTCTTCTGATGGTGAACTTCAAATTCATGAGTCAAGGCTTCAATAGTTTTGTTGATGAAATGTGTTCCTTGATCACTAATGAGGATGTTCGAGCATCCAAACCTGGTTATAATATCTTCAAAAATAATCTGTGCAGTAGTAGTGGCACTACAGTCTTTAATTTCTCTTGCTTCTTCCCATCTGGTCAAATACTTTGTCGCAGTGATAATGTATCTCACCTCTGTGTGCCTTCCTAGTGGGTTAATAAGTCTCACAAAGTCAATGTCCCATTTCTTGAATACTTTTAATGTTAATTGTGGTTGCAAAGGCATATCATCCCTTCTAGAAGGCTTACCTACTCTTTGACATACATCGTAGGCTCTGTAGTATTCCTTAGCATCCTTGTGTAAAGTAGGACACCATAGGCCGGCTCTGAGAACCTTCTGTCTGTTGATACTGAGAGGGGGGTGAATCAGTATCAAGTACAATTTAAAACATTTTTCAACTTATACTTAAACCATTCAACTATATCCAATGAGCAATGAACAATAGTATAAGAGTTACACCAATACACCATAATACACAATGCACAATATATGAGAAATAATCAATAGTTATTGTTCAAGGGAAGTAATGACTTCCAAAGGTAGCTACAGCTTCCAAATGT
>JASDQU010684629.1:0-24927 GCA_032191745.1 Picea mariana
ACAACGGTCCAGATCTACTCTCCTATCGATCTGACAGCTGACGCTACTCCTCCTGAGCTTCTTGCGCCTTCTTCCAGCCTTGGGAGAAATTCAATCTTTCAAAGGCCTCGACCTTTGCTTCTTTCCTCTCTCTGTGAACTTCTTCACCTTGAGCTTCGCCAATGCACGTAAGGGCGTTGTTCCTCCTTAGATTACCCTTTTCTCAAGCAACTAAATTTCTTAGTCTTTCTGGGTGTTCAACAACCCAGTAAAAGTTCCCTTAGTGGACCCCTCTTTCAGCTCCAGAACTCAAAGAGTTCTTTCCTCTCTTCTGTGCTTATCTGCACGCTTGCTCGACGCCCTCCTGGCGGAGTATCTTCTCCACAAAACGTTCAGTAGTTCTGGGTTCCCTCTGTGCACCCTTTTCACCTGCTCAATGCCCTCCTGGCAGAGCTCTCACAGAACCCTCAGTGATTCTATTTCTTCTGAACTCTCAGCAGAGTTCCCTTCTTTGTGCACTCCTGTACACACGCTCAATGCCCACTTGGGAGAGCTCTACAGAACTCCTCAGAAATTTTGTCTTCTGAACTCACAGTGGAGTTCCTTCCTCCAGCACCTCATGCTTACGCTCAATGCCCACCTGGCAGAGCTCCACAGAAATTACAGCAAAGCTCTGTCTACAACTGTGTTTCAGCTACACAGCCTTGCGTCCTGAGGTGTTTAGTAACCTCACAGGTCTTCTTCCTGAGCTGTTAACTTCAGTCTCTTGTGCCTCAGCACGTCTTTGTCCAAACCCCGCAGTGTTCAAAAGTGTGTCCCCTGTGCACGACTCTCAGAACCCACAGCGTTCTTTCACACCCTCCTGGTGTGAAGCCTCAAAGACCTTCACCTGAAATCAAACGAACTCCTGCAGAATGCATCCACATACATTCACAACATATACAAAGAACACATACAGACATGCATATAAGACAGAATAATGCAGGAAAAATTGCTTCCCTTATATTAACAATGGAAAATGCCTATATTTTACAAATGTGTTCCTGAGCTCTCTCTGGCTCTTCTCAACTCTGCTTTACATGCAGATGCTCTCTAGCTCTACTCTTCTACAACCATTCTACTCAAAATGAGATCTCTAAATCTCTTTTACCTGAGGGGCTCATCGAGCGCTTCCCTCCAGGATTTACCTACCCTAATAAATTACAATCAATGGTTGTCTAGTCCAACATCTGGATCTAGATCTCAGTCGATCTTGGCATTAAACCTGATCCTATCTAATGCCTGCACAAAGGCACATATTCCATGGCTCAACAGCCTAAGCACATTAAATTACATTCAATTCAAATTCAAATGAGGTTGCGCCTCCCCTTTAGCATATGGATGCATGTGCGCTGACGTGGCAGGCTGGTTGGTTGGCTGACATGGAGTGATGCTCTTGCATCATACTCCACAGCTGCAAAAATCATGAGCTCCTGCTCATGAGCTTCCCCTATAGCTATTGGGAATCCTCCTGGATCCCCAATAAGTCTTTGGAGCTTTCCATCTGCTCCAATTTGTTGTTGCTGCTGCTTCTGCTGCGCTGCTGCTACTTCTTCTCTTCTGCTCAGCCTCTCCCTACTGGCAGTTTCTACCGATTCTACCATCAACCTCCTAATTTCCTCGATCACTGCATCCAGCTTTTCCCATGGCTGGTTCTGCTCATGCAGTCTCCTCAGCTGCAAAAATTTTTGGCCATTGGGCATATCATCATGATCTCCCATGCCTTCCTCTTTATCTTCATCTATGGCCTCAAGTTGCCACTCTGCTGCAGACTTCAGCTCTGCAGTCTCCCTTTGACTGACTTGTTGTCCAGTCATCCCCTTCTCTGGTAGCTCAACTTCTGTCAATTCTTTTGTTGGCCCCGGATTGTTCAGCCAATCCTCCAACATTTATAGCTCCATCTCCCATGGAGTGATAACTTTACCTACCTATTCTTCCGCTTCCTTCACTGCTAGCTTCAGTGCTACAGCTCCCTGCCTTTCAGCTCCTTGGCTAAAATCATTGAGTTGTTCCTCAGAACACTCATTCTGTTCATCCTCTTCTTCTTCTTCTACTGCAAATTCCCCTGTTGCAGTCTCTTCAACTTCAATGTTGAATGCGTTGAGCCATTCCTTGGAATGCTCACTCTCTTCTTTGTCCTCTTGGGCATCTTCCAAAGTCTGCTCCCATTTTTCTTCTTTTCTGACAGTCATAGTTGATTGTTCCCCTGCTGTTGTTGTATCATCTGCAACAGAATTTTCTGCCTCCTCCTGGGCACATGGTAGGAATATCCCAATTCCCCCAATCATCAGAAGATAATCCTGATCTCCCACATCTGTCAGCTGCACCTGCTGATCCAAATTCATCTCTGAATTCATGAGACCCTCAGACAGTCTCATTTTCTCTGTCAGCTCCTCTGGCTGAATCTGACTCATCAATTCATCCCTACCCATCTAGCAATATGGGATGCTTCCACTGCTTCCCTAGCAGACCATGAGATCAACCGATCCCATCTTCATCAGCACTCCCTATTGAATTGAACTCTTCATCAAGCCCATGAGACCTTCATATGGCCTCACATTTTCATCTCTGCCCTCCTGGCATTCTAATATGCTTCCGCTGCCCTCCTAGTAGTCTTCGAGATCCCTCAGCGATCTCTCATCATTGCCCTCCTGGAAAATTGAAATTCCTCGACTGTCCTCCTGACAGTCTGTGAGATACCGCAGCGACCTCAGCTTGTTTCCCTCCTGGAAAACTGGAATTTCTTCTTCTCTGCCCTCCTGGCAGTGCTTGAGATCCTCAACTGATCCCAAATCGTTGCGCTCCTCGCAAACCAGAATTTCCTCTTCTCTGCCTTCATGGCAGTCTTCGAGATCATCAGACGACCTCATTTCAAATTCTTCATCATCCCAATCATCGAGACCTTTTCCAGTCTCTGGCCAACAGTGACAAATCATCTTCTCTTCTGTGGCCTTGAGGTTTTCAGCATACCTCAACCATCTTTTTAACAACCTGCGCTGTCTCATGACCATCAGCTGCTTGACTGGCCATTTCTCTTTTTCCTTCTCCATAGGCAATTCACGCATTCGTCTCCTCCTCCTATCCTTCCGCATCCACAGTTCTAACTCCTCTATGTCTACCTTTAATTCATAGAGGTCTTTATCAAATTTTCTATCCAGTTCTGCAAGTTTTTCTGCCTTTCTCTTCTTCCTATGGCCTTCAGTAACCATCTTGTTGTATCTATCTGCCTCCCTGACAAATCTGCTACTGTCACTCCTGCAATCCTGAGTGCTCAGCTTCATCCTACAGTCCTGTTGACTATCTCCTTGATTGCTACCTACCTGCAAACAATCATTATAGAGTCCTCAGCAACTCTATCTTCTTCTGTCTCCAATTTTCTCCTCTTGCCTGAATTATACAGACAAGATATCATCTCTGATACCACTTGATGACGAGAGACGTCTCCTATGCCCACGTCCACAGGATCGATCAAAATCCCCTTTCTTCAGAGCCGAAGTGGCTCTTTAGATTCCCTCGGGTGGAATCTCTGCTCAAATACCCGATCCATAGGTCCTTCCTTTACCTCCCATGGCCTTCAGCACTTGACCATGGTTATCCCTGACTCTGTATCAGGGTTCGGGGTTTCGCGGTTCCCGTTGTCAAGAACTTCTCGCCTCTCCAATCCCCGATTGCCGATGAGCTCCCTTTCACACACTAGCCCTGCTACTAGGTTCTTGGCCCATAAGACCAGAAGTCATAAGACCGCAGCCTTACCTTCCCATCGGGGTTTCAAACTTCAAAAACCCGATGCGCCCTTTGTGCGCTAGCCCTCCGGGCTATACAATGGTCCATACAACCACACACCATATGACCAACCTCTGTATGACCGTAGTCAAACTCTCATCGGGGTTTTCCCTATCACGATATCAAAGGGTGTGGACTCCTTATCCCTGGGATTCCCGATTTCCCGATTTGCGATGCGCTTCAGCCCTCCTAGCTAGGCCCTGGTCCACGCGACCGCTACCATATGACCTCAGTCAACCTTCCATCGAGGTTTCAGGGTTTTCAATGTCAAAGTGCAATCGACCCTAGGATCCACGATCCACCGATTCCCGACTTCCTCCGTTCTTCTGACACGCGTCCCACCCAATGGACGGTTCAGATTCTGTGTTGAGGTTTCCTCTATGAAATTCCCCGATCCTTCATCCACAGGAATACCGATTCTCCGTCAAGATGATAGCTGTCTCCCACTACGGCTCTTCCTTCAACCCCGCTCTGCTGACAGTTGTCCCCCACTGATCGGGGTTTCACTTCTCGCAATGTCACAATCCCCACGCCTAAATCCTAGAGCCTTTTTCCACGAGACTCCGATATGCGATCTCACGTGCGGATCCAACAGTCCTCCCACGATCCAGATCCAACGGCTGTCCATTTCTTGCTCCTCGTGCCTTCGCGACTTGGAGTACCCAATGCTTGGGCCTTTACTCTGCGAACTCCCGAGTTCGCGAGATCTCTAGATCTCTGCCACGCGTCCCCTCCAGATGGACGGTTCCTATCCTCTCGCCACTTCGTCGCTTCGTGACTTGGGGTACCCAATACTTGGGCTCTCAACCTGCGAACCCCTGAGTTTGCGAGATCCCTCGATCTCTGCCACGCGTCCTCTCCAGATGGACGGTCCCGATTCTCCCGCTACTTCGCCGCTTCGTGGCCTCGCGCTTCGCAACTTATAACACCAAATTCTCAGCCCTTCTACTCACGAGGTTCCGACAGGCGATGTGCCACCTATCCACTCACTAACTCCTATGTGGCCCCCACACTCCGATGCCTTATCGGGAAATCGCGTATCGCGATTCTGCAATGCACGAAACCTTTGTGCCCAGGATCTCCGATATCCCGATTCCCGACTCTTCCCAGGTGTCTGACACCTGTCCTCCACACTGACTCCTGTCATGGCTTTTCCCCGGTGCGCTATTGGTTGCCACGCATCCTCCTAGATGGACGATCCTGATTAAGTTAGGATTTTGAGACTTCCAATGTCCCGTTCCTCTTGTCCTCAGGAACTCCAATTTCCCGATGCGTCAAACACCGATGGCACCTTGATCTCCGCCACGTGCTCCCTCTACCAACGGACGGTCCAGATCCCGTCGGGATTTTGCAACTTGCGAAGTCTCGATTCCCTTGCCCTCGAGAACTCTGATTTCCCGATGGCTCTTAAATCCCTCGCAGCTTCTACAGATCCGATGA
Source organism: Picea mariana (assembly GCA_032191745.1). Classification (NCBI taxonomy): domain Eukaryota; kingdom Viridiplantae; phylum Streptophyta; class Pinopsida; order Pinales; family Pinaceae; genus Picea; species Picea mariana. The sequence continues at coordinate 5,242 of JASDQU010684629.1, forward strand.
CTGTCGGTGATCCTGCACATGATCTAATGGCTTAGATCACTTTTTCTTCTACACTCCTACTCCTGCACTTAATCTCTGCGCATCTTTTCCCGATCCAACGACTGACGGGATTTCTATATGAGATCTGACGGATGTCGGTCTTCTCCCGCTGTAGGCTCCTCCTGAGATCCTCCTGGACGCTTAAACCAACGGTCCATATCTGTTCTCCTGCCGATCTGGCGGCTGACGCTGCTCCTCCTGAGCTTCTTGCGCCTTCTTTCAGCCTTGGGAGAAATTTAATCTTTCAAAGGCATCGACCTTTGCTTCTTTCCTCTGTCTACGAACTCCTTCACCTTAAGCTTCGCCAATGCACGTAAGGGTGTTGTTCCTCCTGAGCTTACCCTTTGCTCAAGCAACTAAATTGCTGAGTCTTTCTGGGTGTTCAGTAACCCAGTAAAATTTCCCTCAGTGGACCCCTCTTTCAGCTCCAGAACTCAAAGAGTTCCTTCCTCTCTTCTGTGCCTATCTTCACGCTTGCTAAATGCCCTCCTGGCGGAGTATCTTCTCCACAAAACGTTCAATAGTTCTGGGTTCCCTCTGTGCACCCTTTGCACCTGCTCAATGCCCTCCTGGCAGAGCTCTCATAGAATCTTCAGTGATTCTGTTTCTTTTGAACTCTCAGTAGAGTTCACTCCTTTGTGCACTCTTATACACACACTCAATTCCCACATGGCAGAGCTCTACAGAACTCCTCAGAGATTTTGTCTTCTGAACTCACAGCGGAGTTCCTTCCTCCAGCACCTCGTGCTTACGCTCAATGCCCACCTGGAAGAGCTCCACAGAACTTACAACAAAGCTCTGTCTACAACTGTGTTTTAGCTACACAACCTTGCCTCCTGAGGTGTTCAGTAACCTCACAGGTCTTCTTCCTGAGTTGTTGACTTCAGTCTCTTGTGCCTCATCACGTCTTTGTCTGAACCCTGCAGTGTTCAGAAGTGCATCCCCTTTGCAGGGCTCTCAGAACCCACAGCGTTCTGTCACACCCTCCTGGTGTGAAGCCTCAAAGACCTTCACCTGAAATCAAACGAACTCCTGCAGAATGCATCCACATACATTCACAGCATATACAAAGAACACATACAGACATGCATATAAGACAGAATAATGCAGGAAAAATTGCTTCCCTTATATTAACAATGGCAAATGCCTGTATTTTACAAATGTGTTCCTGAGCTCTCTCTGGCTCTTCTCAACTCTGCTCTACATGCAGATTCTCTCTATCTCTACTCTTCTGCAACCATTCTACTCAAAATGAGATCTCTAAATCTCTTTTACCTGAGGGGCTCATCGAGCGCTTCCCTCCAGGATTTACCTACCCTAATAAATTACAATCAATGGTTGTCTAGTCCAGCATCTGGATCTAGATCTTAGCTGATCTTGGAATTAAACCCGATCCTCTCTAATGCCTACACAAAGGCATGACTTCCATGGCTCAACAGCCTAAGCACATTAAATTACATTCAATTCAAATTCAAATGAGGCTGCGCCTCCCCTTTAGCATATGGATGCATGTGCGCTGACGTGGCTGGTTGGTTGGCTAGCTGACATGGATCGATGCTCCTGCATCATGATGTCACAATGTGATGAACAAGACATGATTATCATTGCAATGCAGTAGTGCCATAGTAAACTATGGTTAAACATAATCAACATGGCCGACCTTAATCACATCCACATGGTCAACAAAGTTTATCCATGGGCATGGTTAACCATAAGAAAACATAATCAACTTAGCCATGGTCATGTTCAACCATAATCAACCATGGTCATGCAATGAACATTCCTCGACGTTGCAATCTCACAAATAAAACCAAACGTTACAACATGATGAACATAGTAATGTTGCAATGTGTCAAACTTAGTAATGTTACACAATGACGAACATGGTAACATTGCACTCTGACGAACATAGTAATGTTACAAACTGCTGAAAATAGTGATGTCGTAATGTTCCTAATGTAAATTGACGTCACAATGTGATGAACATATCCATGTCATCGTAATGTGGATAGTAACGGTAATGTTAGAATGTCACGAACATCAACAAATGTTGCAATATGTCTCACATTTCCTTGTTTTCGCAATGTGACGAACATTTCTTGACATTGGAATGTGACATACATATCTCGACGTTGCAATGTGACAAAAATTTCGAAACGTCGCAATGTGTCGAACATAGTAATGTTGCAATCTACCAAAAATCATAATTTTGCATTATGAAGAACATATCCCTTTCATCAGAATGTGACAAACGCATCCTCACGTTTCAATGTGATGCACATATCCTAACGTTGAATTGTGACAAACATTTCCAGACGTCGCAATGTGATGAATATAACCATGTCATCATAATGTGGATAGTAACAGTAACGTCGTTATTGGATTACTGAGAGGGGGGTGAATCAATAATAGAGAAATTTAATCCTTTTTCACCATAAAATGAAAGTGTTATATCAATGTAGCATTATCATCCAATAGTTGTAGAGTAAATAAACAATGAACAAATGAACAATCACACACATACAAAGTACACCAGTGTTTTACGTGGAAAACCAAAGAGGGAGAAAACCACAGAATGCTTTTTCTTATATTTCTTTAAGAATTACATTCATTGGAAGCACCAACTTCCTTTGTTTTCCAGCTGCAACTGGAAGGAGGCTACAACCCCCTAGTTTCTCAGGCTACGACTCGAGGGAAGATCCAACTCCCCAATTCTCTGGCTAGAGACAGAATGAGGCTACAACCCCCTATGTTCTCCGGCTACAATCAAAATGTGGCTACAACCACCTGTCCTTGCCCCATCCAGCCACCCTGAGATATAAGTAGAATGATGGAACCACTATCACACTATCATTGTGAGATATACTATTTTAAACTTTTACTAATCAACCTACACCCAAAAACCTATACCAATAACTTAAACCATGCATCCACCATGCATCAACCTGTAACTCAACCTGTAATCAACCTATACCATAAAAAAGTGCATCAACCATGCACCAACCTGTACCAAACAACCACTAATCAACTTGTACCGTAAACAAGTGCATCAACCATGCACCAACCTGTACCTCAACCTGTACCATGAACAAGTGCATTAACCATGCACCAAACCTATACAAATGACATGTCACAACAACCTGTCCAAACAACCTATCACAACAACCTTTCTCGACAATATTATCAACCAAATTAGATCTACTCACCAACACAAATATCAAATATGTGCATCAACCAAGCATAACACAACAACTCATAATCACCACCAATATCAATATGTTCTTCTAATAATATGCCAATACAAGTATGCTATATTATCCATAAACCATGTGTCAACAATACCACTAACAAGTGCCTCCAACAATGTACCAATTATGTACCAAACATGTATCAAATACTCATCAACTATGACTCATCAAGATGTACCAACATCATCAACTATACACCTCATGTATGTGCCAACTCATCAACTACTTTTCTCAACCATGTACCCAACATGTACCTCAACCAAAATCCATCATCAATTTCNAACAAGAGACTAGCATTTTCATCAAACTTTACTTTAGTCTCACATGACTAGTTTTGGATTAGTCAGCAACCCTAACTTGAAATAATCATAACTACGTACATGTAATTAATAAATATATGAAAATAATACACAATTTCATTCACTATGTTTTATGCAATTCCTCCAGGTGTCACTACTTGGAACCTCTCAGAAAAGGAGTTATAGAAAAAATAGCATACCTTGTTGAATTTTGGCTTATTCTAGAGAGCGACCTTGTAGAGCGTGCCTCGTATAGAATATTTGTTGTATGGATCGGAAAATTGTACACATAATACTACATATTATACTCTAACTAACACATTTGGTATTACTGAATTTGGATCTGTTATGAATAAGTTATGACATTTTTACCCTAAACACTTGTTTTAGACTAGTTTCAGGACTAGCCACAAACCCTATTTTCCACGGAGTGTAACTCCAAAAATACATTGAAACACAAGATGAAATTTTTACCCTAGATACTTGTATATGTTTCCTCAATGGAATCACAATTTCATGGTCTGAATCATTATATAAAAAATGTTATTGTGAAAATGGTGATATGACCTATAAATAACATACCTTAGAAAGCATCATCAAAAGAATTTATCCTCCCTTGAATTCCAACCTTGTTTTCTTCATCCTCCCTATGAAATTCGACTTAGATACCCTTTGGTTACCTCAGTCACCTGTCTATATTCAATATGCTCAAGTGTAATTAAAATGAGAGAGCCTTGCCTCTTATTTATACTTTCATGTAGCCTCCTCAGGGGGTTACCTTTTAACCATCTTAACCCACTTTCCTTATTTTAGGGTTAACCCACTTCTAATTTATCCATTAACTTTATTATTTAAATAATTTATTTTGTATTCAATTTGAATTATAGTACACTCATCACTTCACTTTATTATTTACCTCCTAAAAACTCTTAAACCACTTTGACTACTTTGACCTTTTGGGGCTTCTAGATGACTCATGAGGGTTCTCCAACTTCACATGGCCATAAATCTCTAACCATGAGGAGTTATGTGGCGTTCCACATACAACTGGAAATGGAATGACATGTACTATCCATATAGAATAGTCTTGCTTACAAATATATCAAAACTCATACCATTATCCATCAAACAAACTTGGGTTCTCCAACTTCTCATGGCCATAACTCTCTAACCGTGAGGAGTTATGTGACATTCCATATACCACCAGAAATGGAATTACATGTAATATCCATATAGAATAGTATTACCTTCAAATATATTAAAACTCATACTGTTATACATGAAACAACCTTGGGTCCATTACCCAAATCTTTGTGCTACCAAAATTCGCTATCGGACTTTCTCCAAGGGTTGACATCAATCACTAAGAGTTGAAATCAATATACAATATCACTTTCCAATGGTTGAAATCAATGGAAACCAAAAATACATACCAACTATCTATCAACCTAAGCCAATTGTCTGACAATATCCCCCTTTGGCATTGATGGCAAGACTTAGTCATGATAACATTCATGCTTATACTCCTCGTCAATGTTTCTATCTTTCCCCCTTTGACATCAATGGAAAAGGGTATCTCCCTTTGGGGCTGCTCCCCTTGACTGAACTCTCCTTGGGGTTTCTCCCCCTGTCTACATGCCTTTGATTTTTCTTTGTGTTTATAAGCCTCTGATTACTCTCTCTCTCTCCCTTCATATGAATAATATCTCCCCTTTTGAAAAGGGGTATCACTCTAAAGTCATATTGTTCATTCTTCCCTTGTGACCATCGCTCCCCCTGAAACCATGCTTCTGATAAATATCTCCCCCTTTGTCATCAATGGAAAATGTATCTTTCCATCTGGGGTTGCTCCCCCTAACTGAATTGTCCTTGGGGATAGTCCTCCTGACTGAACGCTTCCTGAAACTGATCTTCAAACCTGAATTGTCCTCTTTATGGTGATTCTTTGTGTAGATATAAGACATATAAGATACACATTCAAAAGCATTCATTTTGGAGTAGAAATTACTCGTCTTTGGGGAAGATACTCAAAGGATTCCCGTGGAAGCCGTTTTGTAAGGATGTTTTCCACTTGTTATTTTTTGCCCACATATTCAACTCTGAAGTGATTCTTTGCAACCTATTCCCATAGAAAGTGATACTTGATTGGAATGTGCTTTGTCTTGGAGTGCATCACCGGGTTATTTGAGATATTGATGGCGCTTGTATTATCACAATAGATTGGAATGGGCTCATCATACTCAACCTGTATATCTGTCAAAGTTTGTTTCATCCATAGAACCTGTGTACAACATGCTTCTACTATAATATACTCTGTCTCGATTGTATATAAGGACACTGATGATTATTTCTTTCTTATCCAAGATACTAAACACTCACCCAAGTAGAACGTTGCTCCACTAGTGCTTCGTCGGTCATCAATGCAACCTGCCCAATCTGCATCTGTGTAGGCAATAAGTGATAGATCATTTCCATTGGATACCATAATCCAACCTCTTATGTTCCTTTGAGATATCTAAAAACACTCTTCACTATTAATACATGTGATTCCTTTGATGATGCTTGAAATCGTGCCACCTGTCCAACTTCCTTCATTACATCTGGTCTGGATGTTGTCACATATAGTAAGCTACCAATCATTGACCTGTATTTCCTCTGGTCTGTAGACTTTGAATCATCATCTTTTCTCAATTTGCAACTAGTTTGCATTGGAGTGGTAACTGGTTTGCAATCTTCCATTCCGAACCTCTTTAGCATTTCTCTGATATACTTAGTTTGAGAAATAAAAATTCCTTGGTTCCTTTGACATATCTGAAGACCCAAAAAGAAGGATAGTTCTCCAAGTAATGAAATTTTAAATTCATTATGCATATCCTTTGCAAATTTCTGGCTTAACCTGTCATTAGTACTTCCAAAACAATATCATCAACATAAATTTCAATTAACAAAATACTACCTTGAGTTACCTTGATGTAGAGGTTGTTGTCTACGCTTCCTTTCCATAGTTCGTAGGGAGTTTTGTCATTGTTGTTTCTGAGCATTAATATGTTTTGAATGTGAATTGTTGTATGCACTGCATGTGTCTAAAATTTATCTGTCAATTTGGAATCCATTAGCATTGTTCGAGCAATTTCCTGTGTAATTATCATCCATTATGATAATGGTCCTTTGTCTCTGAACCACTCTCTAAGAAAATCTATGAATCCATTCTCTCTTCCATTGTCATATATCTTTCCAAACCTGCTAAGTGTTCGTAAGAATCCATCTCTGTCCATACTGTCCAAGACTCTACTTGCGCAACTGTCCATAATGATGACCCATTTATCACTGTACTATCATGAAGTCTGGATTAATCTATCAAACTGTACTTCTGCTAATTGACTGCTCTGAATCTGTCTTCTCAAACTCTGCAAGTTGCTCGAAGGATGGTTCTTTGGTATTTCACATATATCGCATAGACTCCCCCTGTCTAATATACATATTACCCTCGAGTCTCTAAGTCATATGGCTAAGAACAATTCCTACTTTGATGTGTATTCATCATCATCTTCATTGGTAGATTCATTATCTCTCTAAGTTCTGACTTCTTTCTTTCTATTTGTGGATTCATCTTTCACTACAATTCCTGAAAGTACAATCTCTTGAACATGTTCCTTATTTACTTGTCCTTCCCTTCTTTCAGTTATTTTCAAACATTTATGTATCTGACATCTTTCTTTTTCTCTGTAGAATTTTCTTCGTCTCGTTTTATTTCCAATCTTGCGATCTCTGGTACCTAGTCTTTGTTCACCTTTTCTTCCTGTTTTCTTATCCATACTTTCTTATATCTGATATCAGTGTTCTCTTTCATGGAAATATCGATCATGCTTCTACAATCATTGGCTATGTGTCCATAGTTATGACATGTGTAACACTCAATGTTATGTGTGGCCACATAGGAACTTCTTTCTTGAACATTTCTCTTATAATCCCTGCAATATGCAGCCTTATGTCCAAAATTAGTACAATAAAAACAATGACCATAAAATAAATTTGCATACCTGGGAGTGAATGATCTTTTTTGTGGTGTAGTCCTTTTGAATTTTTTCCCTGAATGATCATTTTCATGATTGAAGCTTCTTTGTGGCTTGAACATGGATGGTCTTCTTGAAGATATATCTTTATTAGTTTTCTTAGATTCTGGTTAACCATGATTCTTTCCTTTGAGTACTTCTGCATAACTCTTTATATTTTCTTCATTCTTTTGTTCTAGCAACCTAGAGTGTTTCTCTTCAGTTTCTATAACTGATGTGGATGTTTCTGTCTCTTCAACGTTCTTGTTGAGCTTGACGATTTTGACTCTTAGTGTAACAACTTCTTTTTCAAGCTTCTCAACCTCTTATTCTTTCTTCATTATCTGAGACTTCATGACATCTTATGTTCTCTTTGCTTCTTCAAGTTGGATTTTCATTGTAATTATTTCTTCTTTGAGTTTTCTCTCTTCTTGAGCAAACTCTTCCTCAAGTTGGTTTAGGTCATCGTTTATTTCCTTGAGATGATTCGTCAGTATCTTTTCTCTCTTTTCTACTTCTTCCTTTTGTGCTACTATGTTGGCTTCTAAACATTGCTTTTGATATTCTATATTTTATTCAATTCTTCTGGCCTCTTCAAAGTCAACCAAGGTCTATCAAAGTTAACGATGGTCATGGTCAACCATAGTCAACTATGATCATTGTCATTTAATATATTAATAATTTAATAATGTAGTAATAATTTAACATGTTACATTATAAATTAATGTATCAATACTTTAATTTTTACATTATATTAATGTAATAATGTCTTATTATTGTATTAATATTTTAACAATGTATTACTAACATCATTAAGGTAAATGTATTACTACTGTAATAATGTATTATTGTATTAAGATAAATGTATCACTATGTTAATACTTTATTAATGTTTTAGTGTATTAATACTTTAGTAATGTATTTTTTGGTAGTGTTACTCTATTAATGTATTATTTTATTATTGTATTAATTAATATTGTAATAAATGTTTTAGTTAATTAATATTGTATAAATGTTTTAATTAATTAATACATTAAATGAGTAATACATCAATTGATTAATATGTTACATTATGCATTAATCTTCATTAATACTTTAATTTATACCTTAAATTTATGTAATAATGTGTTAATACTTTAATAATGTATTCCTACTTTATTAATATATAATTTTATTAGTGTATTAACACTTTATTAATGTAATAATGTATTAATACTTTAATAATGTATTCCTACTTTATTAATATATAATTTTTATTAGTGTATTAATATTTTATTAATGTTTTAATGTATTAATACTTTAGTAATGTATTTATTAAAAATGTATTACATTAATATATTATAGTATACATTAATGTATTAATGTCATTAATAGTCATGATCATAAGAAACCATGGTCATGGTGAGCCACAGTGAACCATAGTTAACCATGACCATTTTTAATAAATGTATTAATACTTTAATATGAATTAATGTATTACTTTAATGGAATAATATATATAATGTATTGATGTATTACTTTAATAATTTATATTAATTAATATTGTATAAATGTTTTAATTAATTAATACATTAAATGAGTAATACATCAATTGATTAATACATTACATTATACATTAATCTTCATTAATACTTTAATTTATACCTTACATTTATATAATAATGTATTAATACTTTAATAATGTATTCATACTTTATTAATATATAATTTTATTAGTGTATTAACACTTTATTAATGTAATAATGTATTAATACTTTAATAATGTATTCCTACTTTATTAATATATAATTTTTATTAGTGTATTAATATYTTATTAATRTTTTAATGTATTAATAYTTTAGTAATGTATTTATTAAAAATGAATTAATGTATTAMATTAATATATTATAGTATACATTAATGTATTAATGTCATTAATAGTCATGATCATAAGAAACCATGGTCATGGTGAGCCAYAGTGAACCATAGTTAACCATGACCATTTTTAATAAATGTATTAATACTTTAATATRAATTAWTGTATTACTTTAATGGAATAATATATATAATGTATTGATGTATTACTTTAATAATTTATATTAATTAATATTGTATAAATGTTTTAATTAATTAATACATTAAATGAGTAATACATCAATTGATTAATACATTACATTATACATTAATCTTCATTAATACTTTAATTTATACCTTACATTTATATAATAATGTATTAATACTTTAATAATGTATTCATACTTTATTAATATATAATTTTATTAGTGTATTAACACTTTATTAATGTAATAATGTATTAATACTTTAATAATGTATTCCTACTTTATTAATATATAATTTTTATTAGTGTATTAATATTTTATTAATGTTTTAATGTATTAATACTTTAGTAATGTATTTATTAAAAATGTATTACATTAATATATTATAGTATACATTAATGTATTAATGTCATTAATAGTCATGATCATAAGAAACCATGGTCATGGTGAGCCACAGTGAACCATAGTTAACCATGACCATTTTTAATAAATGTATTAATACTTTAATATGAATTAATGTATTACTTTAATGGAATAATATATATAATGTATTGATGTATTACTTTAATAATTTATATTAATTAATATTGTATAAATGTTTTAATTAATTAATACATTAAATGAGTAATACATCAATTGATTAATACATTACATTATACATTAATCTTCATTAATACTTTAATTTATACCTTACATTTATATAATAATGTATTAATACTTTAATAATGTATTCATACTTTATTAATATATAATTTTATTAGTGTATTAACACTTTATTAATGTAATAATGTATTAATACTTTAATAATGTATTCCTACTTTATTAATATATAATTTTATTAGTGTATTAATATCTTATTAATATTTTAATGTATTAATATTTTAGTAATGTATTTATTAAAAATGAATTAATGTATTAAATTAATATATTATAGTATACATTAATGTATTAATGTCATTAATAGTCATGATCATAAGAAACCATGGTCATGGTGAGCCATAGTGAACCATAGTTAACCATGACCATTTTTAATAAATGTATTAATACTTTAATATAAATTATTGTATTACTTTAATGGAATAATATATATAATGTATTGATGTATTACTTTAATAATTTATATTAATTAATATTGTATAAATGTTTTAATTAATTAATACATTAAATGAGTAATACATCAATTGATTAATACGTTACATTATACATTAATTTTAATTAATACTTTAATTTATACCTTACATTTATGTAATAATGTATTAATACTTTAATAATGTATTCCTAGTTTATTAATATATAATTTTATTAGTGTATTAACACTTTATTAATGTAATAATGTATCAATACTTTAATAATGTATTCCTACTTTATTAATATATAATTTTATTAGTGTATTAATATTTTATTAATGTTTTAATGTATTAATACTTTAGTAATGTATTTATTAAAAATGTATTAATGTATTAAATTAATATATTATAGTATACATTAATGTATTAATGTCATTAATATTCATGACCATAAGAAACCATGGTCATGGTGAACCATAGTTAACCATGATTATTTTTAATAAATGTATTAATACTTTAATATGAATTAATGTATTACTTTAATGAAATGATATATATAATGTATTGATGTATTACTTTAATAATTTATTAATATCTAATTTTTGCATTATTGTAATGTATCAATACTTTAATAATGTATTACAAATGTTATTTAGGACAATGTATTACTATTTTATTAATATATTGGTTTTTTAATGTATAAATTAATTAATAGGTTACATTATAAATATACCAATTAATTAATACTTTTTACATTATACATTAATGTTAATTAATACTTTAATTTATACATTACATTATTATTACTTTGTTATATATTACTACTTTATTAATGTATTATTTTAATGGTGTATTAATACTTTAATAATGCATTTAGGATTTCCATATATATCCTATTTATACAATGTATTAATATATTACTTTAACGCTTTAATACATTATTAATGTATTAATAGTTTAATATGTCACATTAATGCATTAGTACTTTAATTTATAATTTTTATTATATATTAAATTAATGTAATATATTACATTAACATATTAATAGGGCATTAATTTATATACATTAATATTTTATTATTATATAAATGTAATATTTAATTAATACATTGATTTTGTCTTAATATATTCATGGTCGTCCCCGAGACATGTCACCTGTCAACTAGCAACAACCACTTTATAAAAGTGGTTGATATACTGATTGATGTCATTTTTCACCTTTCCAAACTAATGACGTCGATTGACGTATAGCAACCACTTTTATAAAGTGGTTGTTGCTAGTTATTTCCCTCTCAATCTCATTTATAAGATGCATGAAATGCCACATCGATGATATGCATGGGCATCATATTCATATTGAAACCATGATGCCAATGGTTGCCAAATGTCATTACGGGCAAAAACATGACAGGTCCCACTGCCTAGAAGGTGATGGGAAAGATCGTCGAAGACTCGATGTGAGAGTTGAAAAGGGAAAAAGATATAACAGATAGAGTACGCTGAAAGGAAACAGAGAATGGGATGGTGGAGGGCGTGGGAAACGAGACGAGTTTGATCGTCGAGAAGGTGACAGGAAACTGCCAAGAAGGTAAAGGGAGACGAGGATGGTAGAGATTGCCACATGGAATGGAAACATCGATATGGAAGGGTGAATGAAGACGAGGATGGAAAAGAATATTCATTTTTTTCTTTTTTAATGTTAAATAATAGCAATTTTAAAATTTAAGGTCAATACAAATGTCCATTTAATTTTTAAAACTATCAAATTGATGGGCAAATTGAAAATTTACATGTACCATTTATGTGTGTGTGTGCCATATTTATGATTTGGACTCCTTGACACCACTACATATTGGGTTTTTGGGCGTACCAAGTGCTGGAAAAAACCCATATCCATCCCATGATTCCCAATGCAGCATGCCTATCATGTAAATTGGAACTTACATTTTTCTGCCAACATAGTCAGTGTTCCTCGAATTCATCTGATCATATGATTGTACTTTAGATCATCTCTAGTTAATCTTTGTTCATCAAATAAGTGATTTGATCTTTGAGCTTGAATTATGTGTGCCTTGATCGGATGCACAAGCATGTGAGTGACATGTATTCAATTGCACAAGTATGTGAGTGACATGTATTCAATTGCACATTGGCGAGCTAATATTTGATCCAACAAGTATTGGGAGGGTTAAATAAAAAAACTAACTTTTTGACGTCCTTGATTGATTGCAGTTGACGTGCAACTTTCAAGTGGCATAAAGGTAGAGGAGATATTCTCTTCACTTATTGTTTCGGGAGTGCCCCCCTCCAAAGTAATAGATGGTCTAATGTGTGGAGGCCCTCTTCTCATTTTGATCCATGATGATGCAATCTTGAAGCCTGTAGGTTGAACTCTAAGAGGGAAGACAAGTTCGCGGCCTAGGGGTTACAAATTTAGATTCCCACATAATAGAGTCAGAAAGTCTGCCCACAGTGGGTCTTTGGGCATGCTAGAAAGCCCCCATGCAACCCTTCAAATTTGTTTTCAAACTGAAATAGCCAAAGTTCATCGATAATTGGTATAAAATTGGCCATGCTAGAAAGCCCCCATGCAACCCGTCAAATTTGTTTTCAAACTGAAATAGCCAAATTTCATCTGTAATTAGTATAAAATTGCAATTGCATGATGGTTTTTCAATATAGCATTGTCATGCTTTTATTATTTGAATGAAAATTGTAACTCTATTCATATAAGAGCATAATATATCAATCAACTTAATTTGTTTTTTTTTTTTATTCTAAGAACTCTCCTTCAACATAATATTTAAATGTTTGGAAAAAATAAATATAAAACAAAAAAATATTACTTTACAGTAGACAACGTCAAATTCATACCCTTGAATGGATGAATAAAGTGCAAACTTCTAGGATTAAAAAACTCTAATACATTTTATTTATGGATAAACAACACTAGTGAGCATTTGGAATATGATATGGTATCATCAAAAAGCTTTAAAAACGTATTCCATGATGCTAAGGGAGTGATATCCACTCACGCGATCAGAATCCACTACCAATCGCGTAAAGGCAGGATATGAGGTAGAAGTGTTCTAACGTTTAGTATCATTAAAGCTACATGTATGACTATGCTTGCAATAACTTTTCCAAGTTTAAAAAACATTATAAAAACGACTCAAAATTGATAAACCAATAAATAATAGATAATTGGATATAACTTATAAGTATTTGAAAAAATAATTAAAAAAATCCCATATATAAAATGACACTTTTCTAAAATGTATAAATTTATAATCAACAAAAAAAATTAATATACAGTCAACAACTATTCAATACTAGATTTCATGCAGGGACAAATTGTACAAAATATTATTTTAGTTATGAAAAGATAATGAAAATAACTGCATTTATTTATCAGGACATTTTATTAAAAAAACGTCCACGAGTAGGCGGGAAACGGAAGCCAACCATCTTTTAAAATTGCAAAAACATTCTTTTGGAATTGGAAAAACAAATTTGAGCACATTATTATAAAAGTGAGTGGAAATCAGAAGGCAACCATCTTATAAAGCAAAAAAACAAATTTGAGCATAATATTATAAAAGTGAGTGGAAGAGTGGGTGGTAAATGGAAGCCAACCATCTTTTAAAATTGCAAAAACAAATTTGAGGACATTATTATAACAGTGAGTGGAAATCAGAAGCCAACAATCTTATAAAGCAAACAAATTTGAGCATAATATTATAAAAGTGAGTGGACGAGTGGGTGGTAAACGGAAGCCAACCATCATATAATCGAAACAAAAGTGACGGACGAGTAGGTGGGAACAGGAAGACAACCATCTTAAAAAAATTGCAAAAGATGACAAACAAATTTGACCATATTATTATACCCGCCGCGACATTTGGCATTTTTAACGGTATATTAGTTTACTAATAAACTTATCGAGGTTTTCAAAAGTTTAATATTCAATATTCAATATTTATTTTTTATTTTTCTTAAATATTTAAACTATTTATTTTTATTGAGGATTCAATTTGAAGTTTTATTTTCTAGCTGATGGTGGTTTTCTTCAAATTCGTAAAATATTATTTAAATGGTAGTAGGTTTAAGGTATATGATAGGCTATCCCAATTAAATGTTAACTTATTACTGCAATTCATCTCATATTATCCGATTCAATAGTGTCAACTAAGAATGTTGACGGATGAGAGAAATTAGTAACGATATTAGACAAATTGCCACAAATTTTGTGTTTATTTTCCAAAACAAGAAAATAGACTATACATACACATGTTAAATTCCTCAGACAACACACTAAAAAACTAGTCGAAAGACAAGCACACCCCAGTGAACTCTGGAGTGCCATAAGCTAATAACTAAGGAAGCCATAAATTAATTTCTAAAGGCATTAAAACTAAACCTACTCCATCCTCAGCAAAGGAATGGAGACCAGAAGTACAACAAATTCTAGGCCAAGAAATCGTTGACAGACCATTGTCCGGTTCATCAATTCTTTTTTTCCAGTAGAAAATTTCTCAATATATATTAAATATATGTTGCTCTCAAGATGAGTACATGTGATCAAGTATAGTGTCAACTAGTGGCCTTCACCACAGTATATACCACCGCCACAATCATGAAAGGATGTATTACATAGTTCCGAAATAAACTCGGAGATACTATTTAGTCTCTATCCCTATGTATCAATCCAAAATTGCAAATATATTTGCAATAGTACAGTCCAAAAACTACATTCATGTACAAAATGATACCAATGATAAATTAAAAAAGTAAAGTAATAAACTTCCCCATTCATTATCTATATCAGATATATAGGCGAAGTGTAAGTGGGGGACCCTCCTGGCCATCTTACCATTTGTTGTAGTGGATCCTCCCTTCCAGAACCTAAAGAGATTTCTTCAAGAGAGTGTCATCTTCCACATTATCTTCCCTATATATGTGCTCAAATTTAATATCTTTTAAGAGTGGAATGAGTGTCCTAATCTTCTCCATTCATCCCATAAGAGATGTAACAAAAAGATTACACTTATGGTTTAACCAATCCACCACAATTTTGGAATCCCCAAGTAATTGAAGCTGGTCAATGTCAAGTCTGTATGCTATAGTTAATGAGGCCCACACACCAAGAAGTTATGCCCTGGTATTCGTTCCCATCCCGCAATTGAAGGTCCACTTGTAGATAGTGTTCTCCCTAGTTTTTATGATACCTCCAACTCCACTCAGAGTGCCATTATTTTTTGCAACACCATCGAACCCACAAATATTTTACATGTAAAGATCAGGGGGATTTCTTTTCCTTTTAGGAAAATGGGAGAGTGGGTCTTCAACACTTGTGGCTTCCATCAATCCTCGAATATGATAAATTACTCCCTGGACATAAGTTGTAGAAGATTCAAAAATTCACTTGTTCCTTGCCAACCAAATATACCAGCACATCAATGCAGGTAGATTGCACAAAGCTTTCTCCATATTATTCCAATTTCCAAAACAAAGTATAAGAGAACTACCTCCCCAAATTGTGGTGAAATTGTATTCAGTAGACAGAAAATTCCAAATTTGTTGAGTGAATGTACAGCTAACAAAAATATGGAAAACTGTCTCCTCCTCCCTGTTGCACAAAGAAAAAACACTCAAACCTTCCTAGCCTCTTTTTTCCAGGTTTTCCCATGTAATTATTTTATTCTCCAGTGCCAGCCACATAAAGAGTTTGATCTTGAGTTCCAGATCCCAAGACCAAAATTGTCTTCGCCATCCTGAAATTTGGGTCGGCCAATATTCCTAAGCCAATGTATTATATACGTTTCTAACAGTCATGACCCTAGAGTGATCACCACCTGAGAATATAAGTAAATATTCTTTGGGTTGGAGTTGGATCCCAGAAAGAATGAGTGCCTTGCAGAAACAAAACCATTCATTGACCAGATTCCTGGTAAGTTCTAATTCCTCCCTGGATTTCCACTGATTAGTTATGAATCCCATAGAGGCCTGAGCAGAAGCATGATATATATAACTAATGTTGTGCGCCTTTAGATCCCCTCGAAGTTCTAGAGATAATATAGAGGCATTACCAATTCCCAAGATTTTATCCAACCCAATTATAATGGAGGTTCCATTCCCAAGTTTCCAACTAATCCAACGGGTAATGATAGGTAACAACCTCAACAAGTTTTTCCAGAGCTGCAAAGAAGCTAGTTGGAGAGGCGAAGCCGACCTTAGACAAGTTGCCACATAATAAAATGGGAGGTATTTGTCCTTGATCACTTTTTTCCATATACCTTCCTTAAACAAAGCTCCCCACAAAGAAGTTGTTGTGAGGGAACGATTAAAAATAAAGAGATTCCAAAGACCCCATCCACCGAGATGTTTCAAATTTTCTAACTTCTCCTAGCTATAGAGATGAATTCCCTGTGTCTTTCCACCTCCCGACCAAATAAAATAAAAAATAAGCTTACAGATCTTAGAGAGAATAGAGACTAGTACCGCTGCCAGGGCCATCCAATACACATATTATGTTTCATGTATCGATTTCTCAAGTGTATACCGACCACCAAGTGTCAACAAACGGTTGCACCAGTGTTTAATCCTCTTTTCAAATTTTATTAAAAGCCACCTCCAGTCCTCAAACAAACCCTTCTCAGCTTTTAAATGGTACCCCAAGTAATGAAATACCATAGACAGATCCTCAAAATTAAATGAGAACATAGTTCTAAACATCTCCAAAGTTTCTCCTTGAATCCCATTAAAATGAAAAGTCAATTTTTGTGGGCTAACTTTTAAGTCCGATGCACAACAAAAAAATTGCAGTAAAGATTTGGTCACCTGCCATTCATCCAAAGATGCCTTAGACATAATTAGAACATCATAAAAAAAAATGAGATGAAGAACTTTGATAATCCTTTAGACCTTGACTCCAGTTAATTTTCCTTTCGCTTGTCCTTTTTTTAATAGTAGACTGATGCTTTCCATAACAAGAATAAAAAGTAGTGGCAAGAGTGGAAGTCCTTGTCGCAATCCACGTTCTCTTGTGAAGAAAGTTGAATCCTCCCCGTTGATCAGTACCGTGAATGAGGAGACAACCACGCAGCTCATAATCTAATGTATAGAATGAACACTGAATCGAGTTTGAACTAAGATCAGACGAAGGAAATCCCAATTAACACAATTATATGCTTTTCTTAAATCCAATTTAAGAATCAATGCTTTTTGTTTCCTAGATTTGATACTATGCATACATTATTGTGTCGTACCAATGATCTCCAAAATTTTCCTTCCCTTTAAGAAGCCAAGTTGTTCACTCGAAAATTCCCTCGATAAAATAGGTTTTATCCTATTTGCAATTACCTTATATATCAACTTGTAACATAAATTGCAAAGTGCAATAGATCTATAATACCCAAAGCTCCACATATTATTCTCCTTTGGAATCAGCACCAAGAAATTAGTATTTAGAGAACTTTTAATCCTCCCTCTAATCCTTGTGTCTTCAACTAAATCCAATAGGTGATCCCCCACAACATAAAAAAAAAATGCATAAAACTTAACCATCCAATCGTTCGGCCCTAGACTTTTATCAATTGAAAAGAGTTTTAGAATGTCCCAAATTTCCTGTTTGGTAACTGGTCTATCAATTAGACTTGAGTCCTCAGCATTAATGAAGCGTGGAAACAGTCAAACAAGATCCAATTGATCCACAGGTGAAATAAAGGAATCCTTCTAAAATAATTTTTTGAAGTATCTGTTTGCCTCCGCCTTTAGTGCTTCTTGTCCTCTATGTTCATGTCCCATATCGTCCCAGATCTCCCATATATGATTTTGATTCCTCTTCGCACTAGCGAATCTAAAGAAATACTTAGTATTCCGGTCTCCACATTTTAAACAGATTGCACGACTCTTTTTCCTCCAATGTTCTTCATCAATGAGTAGTAGTTGGTTACATTCAGTCTCCAAAGAATTTAATCTACAATCACTGAAAGGATACAACCTAGACCTTGGTAAATATTTTAAATTATCCTTGATTTCCTCCTCAATAATTGTAAGTCTTTTTCGTTGTTTACACCTTCTATGTTTGGCCCATGATTTAATCTGAGCCTTTAATACTTTCATCTTCCAAAAAGACCTGATCTGAACATTTGTTTCCACTAAAATTTTTTATCCCGCCAAATATCACTAACAATTGGTGCGAAGTCTGCCTCATTCTACCAAGAAGGATTTAGTTTAAAAGGATAATCCATCGAGAACTGTTGAAAATCGAATTGTGCAACCACAGGAGCATGATTTGAAACAAAAGGAAGGTCCACCCAAGACTGAAACCTGCCCACAACACTTAGAAGAATTTTTGAGACAAGTACTCGGTCCAAGCACTTTTAAATTCTATCCAAACCACTTCTACCATTCCTCCAGGTAGGTACCAACTTGTCTGGTACCAATTCTATCAAGTGATGATCCAACATCATTTCTTTGAAATAGTCTTCTTGTTTATCCATTTGTGTTGTTGCACCCCATACTTCATCATCTCCTATAGTAAAATTTAAGTCTCCTAAAAGAATCAAGCTTTTAGTATCTAGCAAACCCCCCAAAGCCACCCGATCCCAAAAAGTCTTTCTCTCAACACAGGGCCCATAAACATTTAAAAAACATATTTCCTGTTTGTTTTCAAGTGAGAAACCTTTTAGAATAATGCCCCCACTGCAAAGTGAAGGAACCAGTAGGAATTTATTGGGGTCCCAAGCTGCCAGAAGCCCACCCAAATTTCCCACAGAATTGACTATGCAAATGTACCAGTTTGGAACAAACTTCATCATAAAGTGTCGAGCCTTCTCCTCATCTACAAGAGTCTCTTGTGAAAGGATCACATCTGGTTTTACTTTCCTACAAATTCTATGCATGGAGGATTGTTTTAGGTTCCCCCCCCCCCCCACCCA
>JASDQU010684629.1:24949-45626 GCA_032191745.1 Picea mariana
CATGCCTCTAAGCACCCCAAATTCTGTAGCAGTAGTAGAGTTTTCAACAGGTGTGTGCACTGAGAGAGTAGCCCACTTTTGGGCACTTCTTGTCTTAATCAGGGAGGTCGCAAGTCCCAAACCTTTGTACCCAACATAGCTAGAACCTTCTCCCCCACTTCGGAGTTCTGAAAGGGTTCACCAAATATGTAGAACCCAACAATGATAAAATACTTTTGCCTTAATGGATCGTGAGTAGCACTGTGGTGTCTACTTCCCGAATAAGTGGAATTAATGATTCCAATGTCTCCTAAAGAGAATAGTCACTAGGATCATCTTCCCGATAACCAGAAAGTAAAAAAGGCTTAGTCCCCCCCAAACCTTCCACCACCCGAGAGTTCTCGTGAAAGGATTGAGGTTTATTAGTGGAGTCCCCCACCCCCAAAATAGGACTATCAGAGGATGGGAGGCAAACCCTAGGTTCTGACCAAGTGGAGTTGGCCCTTAACGAGCCGTTGACAGACTTGACAACCCTTGCTGCCAAGGTGGGGTCACCCAAAGGCACAGATTCCCACCCAGAGGATAAAAGGTTCTTTGAAGATGTTATAACACTTAATGGGATTGGTGTAGGGTCACATGGATTAAAACCAAACTCAGCCCCAGGCTATGACAACACATCCAAGGTGATATTTTCCCAAGAATTAAGAGAATTAAAAAAATTAGGACAATGAACTTTTATTTTACCTGCAAGGGAGTCTGAACCCGAGCCATTTGGAGAGTCTAAGGAGATAGGACAAGGTACCTCGCGAGCAGTCGATATGAACTCTAGTGAATCACTTCTCTTCATTTTCCACACAAGATAGTTTTCTGACTCTTCCTCCTCCACATAACCCTGACAAGAGTTTCTCAGGTGTCTCGTCTTTCAAAAAAGGGTACATCAAAATGGTATTCCCAAGTAATCAAGTCTCTGAGAGAAGAACTGATCCCACCACTAAATGTCCAGCGTTTCCAAAAAACCAGAATGTATATCCACCTCTACCAATATCCTTGCAATTTTAAGTTCCAGCGCACACATAGAAATTTCATCAACACCTATAAAGCGTCCCAGTGCGTTTCCAATGGCAGTTAACGCTTTCTTATTCCACAAATTTAACGGAAGCCTTGGAAGAAAAATCCACAAGTGCCTAAATTGAAAGTAATCTTGCACATGATCAAAAGAGATCCTCCATCTCTTTAGCATCAATCTCCCACTATCAAAAGGCCAAATCCTACCAAGTATCTTCTCAACATCCTCCGACAAGTGTAAACTGAAGCCAAACCAACCTTGCGGGAGATAGAACAATTCTGGTGTATACCCTAACAAAGGAGATGAGTTCACCTTCACCCAGGTATGTAAAGGGGTGGTACAATGCGAATGATAGGAGAACATACAAACCAGAGTCGTTAACGCCAGGTTCACGGTTTCCTCCTGACTTAATTCATCCCCCAACACCATTTTCCGACATGCTCGGTTAGCTAGCCACAGATTCTTAGTTGGATATCGTTTAGGGGTATACTTACGACCAGACTGGTAAGTCAATCCACCATCCAAAAACTTGTTAGCACCAGTTGATACATCACAACTCGAAGGAGTAAAACCATAACGCAAACGCACAGTACCCAGTCTCTCTTGTAATACTCTACCCGCACTAGAGAAATTAAAAGGCTCTGTAGTATTCTTTGTAACTATAGATGTGGGAAACTGGGAAATTAATGGTATGTCAGTTTCATTAAAAAACCCTTCCTATTCCCAAGCTCCCTCGTCAACTGTACTCATGAATGCGTTGACGACTGCTTCCATCATGGAGGTAGCTGGAGCAATAAAGGGAGTGCCACCTGACTACCACTGAGGGCATCTCAGGTTTGAACGCCATAGATAATCACTCACCCTAAGATACAGTTAAAGCTAGTATTTAATACAAAGTGTTACCACCAAGTTCGATCTGACGTGCATTCAAAACCCCAGTCTATTCCAAATAAATATAGATAATGTCTATATCAAGTGGAACACACTAAAAAAGGTGCTCCAATGGAGAGACACCACTAGGTCCCACCAAAAAAGTTCCAAGGTATAGGTAATCCATCAAAAGATTAGTCATAACCTTCGCTAGATCATAGATATGCCTTACCTAAATGAAAAAGCCACCCAAAACCCCAACAAAATTACAAACAAGACCCGCCAATATTTTCTAAGGAAGGAGTTGCACCACCATTAATACTGAAAAACCTCCAAAGAAATACCCAAATTTACCCAAATTTGTAACAAAACCCCCTAAATCCCATTTAAGTGCCAGCTACATCGGTAGTAGTACCCTCCAAACCTTGTTTAAAATAGGTGGCTCCCTTGGAAGCTTGGGCTAGTTAACATCCCAACCATTAGAGGCCATTAGAAATCAATTGTTATCCCTGACGAAAGGAATGATATATAGAGATGATTATGCGTTGACTTTCTTCATAGTTTAGGCTTTGACTAAAAGATTTTCACCCATTTCCAAAGTTCAACTTTAGTTAATGGAATTTTTTTTATGAAGCCAATAGATATAATGCATTCAGATGTCCAAATCTCTGCAACGGTTCTAAAAGATAGTACTGAACATGATGTTGTAACTTCCCGAAGCCTAGCACGTAGATTCATTCCTTCCAAATCTGGACACGCACACTCACATTCCCACATGCATAACCTACCCGGAGAATAAAATAAAATATCTTACCATTTCTGCAGCAGGATACTATAATATATTTCCTCCCTGGCACGCACATTCATTCCTCCAAAATCTTTCCACGTAGACTCACATTCCCATATGCAAAACATGGCAAATAAAATAATAATATCTTACCATTTATGCATCAGGATAATTAAATTCTCCATCAGTCACAAAGGGTGGGGAAGCAACTCAATACTTTTCAATGAGCATTAACATTGATGCATTAAACTCCAAACGTTCGTTGCAAAAAATTCCAGTGAGTTGAGGTTGTGGTAATTCCATCTTCCTTCCACCTTAAAAGATGAGGTCACCCACTGTTACGATTAAAAATGAAGTACAATAGGTAGAATATGTAACGGCCTCATCGTTACGACAACAAACGAAGTACAATAGCTAAAAAACAAAATTTCATTAGAAATTTAAATCGTCATGACATAATTAATAACATCACAAGTTACAGATCATCACAATTAAATAACAACACATCCAATGCATTCACATATTGATAGCGACACACGATCAACACACAACATAAATAGCGACACAATTCAACACATCATAAGCAACTGAAGATAAATACAAATCATGATCCACCACGTTACTGAATATTAAAATAACTACCCACCCAACCTATCCTGCATGGTTAGGCCCTCCAAGACACATAAGCAATGCTCAAGCCCAGGATTCATCCGGTTTTTTTTTACCATTTAAGGTCTCAGGGATGGCGACTATTCTGAGGAACAAGGAGGTGTCTCGATCCCACTAATCCAATCAATCTAAAATCAACTAGATCTATCAATCAATCCTAATCATCAAGTAATCATGGCGCAGAAGTAACCATCAACTTTAATTTCATGGCACAAGAGTAAGCTAATCCATGTATCATTCATACATCAACATTAAATCATGGCGCAAGGTAATCTAATCACATCACCATTCATACATCACATTTATTTCATGGCGCAAAAGTAATTATCAATTCTATTGTTCATGGCGCAAAGTAACCTAGTCACATAACCATTCATACATCACATTTATTTCATGGTGCAAAGTAAGCTAATAATTGTATCAATCATGCCTCAACATTAATTAATGGCGCAAGGTAACCTAATCACATCAACATTCATACATCGCATTTATTTCATGGTGCATAAGTAATTATCAATTATATGGTGCATGGCACGGGGAGTAAACTAATCACACAAGCCCAAATAAAAAAAAACATGCGAGCATAAGTCCAACCTTGCTATGAATAAAAGTTTAATCTAATCCTCAAGGTAAATTTCCAATCGTTTCATTAAGGTGGCAATTCTCATCAAAGGTTTCAAGGTTCTATGACATACATCTGCTTAATTATAGCTCAATAATATCCTCCTTTAATTTAGGAATAGTTTAAGAATTTAAATGGAATTTAATCAACGATAATCCAATTAACACTCCCATTGAAATGTCAACTCCTTTAAGTGAATCATAAGTAGATTAATATTCGTTTACAACCCCAAGGGTGAGGCCCCCAAACCTACATGAGAACACCTTAGGGTTCAACACCATTGAAAAATATTCTTTTAAGGAGCTAAAGAAAATCAATTACAACAATAGATAAATAAGGAACTCAAGTACCTTATACATCCGGATCTAAGAAGATTAATAAATTAAGTATTAGAATGAGGGACCCACACCAACTTACCTATCCATACACTAAGATTAAAGGGTCACATCATGACAATGATAGGTAAAAGAATTTAATCTATTTTACATTTATGATCAAAAGGAAGTGCAAGGGGATCATTCGTCCCACACCATAATAATAGGGTTGTCAAGAAGACTCTTGATTCAGTTATAAAGGTCGAGGCCTAACGATCCTTTAAGGGAGGCACTTTACATGCATAATTAAGCTACCATGACAAGTTTCTTCACCAACCTTCGATGATCAGCAACCGTGAAATCCACCTCTTATTCTTTAGTAAAACAAAACACAATGGCAACCCCCTTTTAAAAAGAATGACTACTCAAGTAAACATTAAGCCATAACGATTAAAACAATTACGTACACTCATCTCTCAATATATAGAATTAGAATTACAATTTTGAATATAACTAACTCACGTAGTAAAGATGTTGGGGAAAGTAGGCTCCGAAGGAGGGCTCGCTTCGCTCAATAGAGTCCCCATATAGAATTACAAATTTGAGAAACTTTTACCTTTTCTATTAGTTATATAAGAAACATGATGTAACATATCCATTATAAACAATCTACAATATTTATATTCACATAATGGATTTGTATATAATAATGTTATATATCACTCAATAAATAGTAATTCCTCAAACCCTTTTATTTGTTAAACAATGTTTTTTTGTTATATTTCCTATGACTATTTTAGAGAATTCATATATATATATATATATATAAATAATAGCACTTTTAATCAAAAGTGACAAAAGTATATAATCACAATATGGTCAATCATAAGAATGTCACACCAGATTCCACTTATTAAAATATTATTGTTGAAATGTCCCAATATAGTTGAAATAGTTAAGTGATCTAATTGTGTAAAGGTAAATGACACGTATTATTATGCCAAGGAAATGGGAAGACGCCCGCTCGTAGATATACATAACCGTGAAATATTACTATTTTTTTTAAAACAACCAAATCCATTTTCAAGTCAGCGATAGCTAGTTAAGTAATCTGGGTGAGAGGCTCACATTCCTACCCGTTAAGATCTCAAGGAGAAGGAAGATACGCCCTTAACCGAATCCGAGTAGGGTGAAGGGAGAAGATAATTGAAAAGGTGAGAAGGGGGTCGGTATACCTAACGACAAATCAAAGTCAGAGTGCAGAGAAATGGATTTGTGAGTCTTTGAAGAGTCAAATCACAAAGGTCTTCAGCAGAGTCTGAGCTGGTTATTAGCACGAAATCTGATATTCAAGCGAAGTTTCCATCCGGTGTTAACTACGGTGAAAAAAAATGAATTTAAATTTCCAACGCCACCGGCACCAAGCTCTTTCTATTCTTAAGTTCCCACTTCTACCTCCGCAAAACCTCTTTGAATTGTGGAGCAGTCAGCCATATCGCGCGACATTGTACAAAACCTCGAGCACTCTGTGCCTACTGTCACACTACAGATCATCAAACAGAGGAATGTCCGGATCTACTAAAGAAGGGGGAGGAGAAGAAAGTGCGCATTGTGACAAGAAAGCCACACAGGGAGGATGAAGGCACTGCACAGGTACATGTGGTAACTCGAGGAGGCGAAAAACTGGGTTGGACGGGGAAGCAATACTGACAGGAAAAAGTAAGGAAAGTTGTTCCAGCCCCACCAAATATCGACGCGATGCAATGGAGACCCTTCAGAACACACATGAGTACGAGAAGGAGGCGCAGACTAGTAAGAGCGTGGATAGCGAGTCTGCCAATCAGGTGAGGGAGATTTTAAAGTGTTGTAAACATACTGGCATTAAGGTTGGCTTAAGCACAGTCTTGGGAGTAAATACACCATTGGAGGATCAACAGTGGCATCAATATGAATTTATTTATCAGTAAATACAACATTTCATAAGTAAAAGAAATCATTTCTCAAGCGGTTACAAATGTACCATGAATTCATTCTCAATTTATCGGTAAATAGAAATCATTTTTCTCGAACTGTTTTTGTAAGGGAGGCAGACATGCATTTTTAAAATGGCCCATGAAGAAGAAAAAAAAATAGCAGCGCCCAAAAATTTGAATTCTGGACTGGGATGGACAAGAAGCGAAGCGAACCAAGAAGTTAACCAGATCACTTCTAGAGTTTTCCATGGAATTATCAATTAAATAAGATTACAATTGTTCAAGTAGAATGTCAACATACAATCTGCACTCAATCTTTCACATAATTCAATTCACAATAAGAGTACATTAATCCAAGGAGAGTATTTTCATTGTTTAATATTCAATTTCACACAGTTTAAGAAAATAACAAAAACCCGATTATACAAATTTAGATCCAATGTAATTACAAATTAAATAAAATACCGTAATCGACGAACAAGATGAACTTGGAGATGATCTTTTCAACTGGCGTTTCTTCCTAACTTCCCGCTTGCTAATTGTTGAGACGTCACCAATACCTCCCAGCCAATGTTAGGGGTACTCTTCTTGCCCCTTAGCCCCCCGAGGGGTAAGGGGGCCACACACACACAACTAGATATCCTCTAGCTCCCAACCTTCCTTGCAAGGTAAAGCCACCACTCTCTCTCAAGCTGGGTATCTCAACTCTCACAAGTAACCTGTATAATCCATTTTCCCCTTTTCCCCATTTTCTTTATAGGAGTTTCCTTAATGACCCCTAGGCAAGGGGGCCATGCACAGACACAACCAAAAATCCTCTAGCTCCCATCTTGCCTTGCAAGGTAAAGCCACCACTCTCTCTCAAGTTGGGTATCCCAACTCTCACAAGTAACCTGTCTGGTCCATTTTCCCCTTTTCCCCATTTTCTTTATAGGAGTTTCTTTAATGATCCCTGGCCACTTGCACATTTAATTCACTTTTTAAATAATTAATTAAGAATTATTTCTCCCATACACTTGTCACCCTTTCCCTTAGTTGCACTAGTAAATCCACAATTCATTTTAATAAAAGTCAATTTCCCTCACCCATCACTCCTAAAATCACTCCTAGTTGTCTCTTTATTCCCTTTGTTTCCAATTAATGACTGATGCCTTACTAATTCTAAGTTGAGTTAAAATAAGAGTCTTCTCCTAGTTAAACTAGTGGTAGTTTAGACTCTAGATTCCCTTCTATGCATGCACTTATTCTTTTATTCTTTATTCCTTTTTTATGTTATATTCCAGTTAGGTATTTTCTTCACACATGTGTATTATATTAATTCTTTAGAATTATTTCATCTTTCTTATTTTTTTTAATTGACTTTCCTCTTTCCTATGTTATTCAATTAATAATTAGTTTTAGTCTTCTTGCCCACATAGGCATACTTTTTGCATAATATTAGATTTTCAATTGGAGATTCACAATTAATTAATTAAATCATTAATTCATTAATTGATTCAAACCAACAATGCTTAAAGATTTTACAGGGTTTAATTATTCAGTCAAGGTTTTCTAGGCCACCTAGATTCATTGAATCAAATTTTAATTCCACGACGTGCCCTTCAAGACGCACATTGTGCTCCAAGGGTGCCACTCACCTTTGATTCAAAATTTTAATTACGTGATGTGCCCTTCAAGATGCACTCTGTGGTCCAAGGGTGCCGCTTGCCTTTGACTGGTTTTGGTATTTTTCCAACCCTTGGAGTCAACACTCCATTCAGGCAACCTTGTGAGAGACTAAGGGATTCTAACGAATAAGGACCCTTCTTTATTTCACGCCCCTTAGAAATATTTGTGAGCGACTGTCTCAGTTTTCCCTAACAACATCATGGATTTCTCGAACTAGTTAATCATTAACCTACAATTCGAGCCACGATGGGAGTTCTAGTAGGTTGTGTCAAGGACTCTGCCACACCTCTGCCTCAATATCTAGTCTATGTGCATGGCCCCTTTACTCTTTATATGAGTCAAATTAGCAAGCAATCATCATCCTACATCCATCACCGAAACATTGTCAATGATCCATAAACAACATCATAATATTATCAATTATATGTCACATATGCATAAATGAAATACTCAAACTAATAAAATCCACTCCCTAACTCAATCCGGAGTCCAAGACGGTCTAGTGATTCCATCAACATCCTCAATCTATCAAGTGTCCTACACACTCAAGGGAAAATCGTCAATAGCATCTCTCAATACATATATATCAAACAACATAAATCATAATTTCTAGTAGGGAAAACCCCCCTATGGACTACACTAGGGTTCAAAATGTAGGCAGATCCTAACCATCTAAAATTATCCTACTTTTCTAACTACCTCAAATATATCCCAGACTCATACATGAAAGACAAGGTGAGATGGATCATGTAACTCTACTTTTTACTCCACATCCGATGTCGATCCTCTCGTGCTTTATAGCTCTACTGACTACAAACCTCCTCCCAAGGCTGGTCTGCATTCATAAAAAGATAAACAGGAAACTACAAACATGCGTCTCATATGTAAATCATGGGTTAGATGTTGGAATAAAGCATAAATCAAATACAAATATTTGACACATCATAATTCGAGAAAGAAAAAGTGTTTATTTTTTTGATATCACAATGTTTACTTACAACAAGGTCGACGACTGCTCCATGAACCTAGTCCAGGCTCCTCTTCACCAAGCTCCAACTGCGCCTCCGCATATATTTCTCCTCTCACACTTCTTGTAAGGAAATGGAATAGGCTTATGATGGAGGAATAAGGGAAAAATGAGAATTTCTGATACAAATCTCACACGGTGACTGCAAATTCTTGGGGCAAGGAGGGAATGTGAAATGGGTAGATTTTCACTATTCTTATGCTAAGCTTAGGAATGAGACACCAACACCTCCTTTTATATGAAAAAATTATGGTTATTAGGTTGGGTGATGGGCTATAGGTAGTGGATCAGTTGGGAAACTACCCAATAGCCCGTAATCTCAACAAATTCCTTGCAACTTTTGAGAGTATATGTGGGTTGTAGTGGTGCAACTAGTGTACATACGCGGGCTGCAGTGGTGCAACAAACGTACATACGCAGGCAATAATGGTGCAGAGCACATACATATTCAAAAATAGTGTTTTTAAGAATAGCAACTAAGTGATGGATTGGAAAAAATAGCAAGTAAGAGGGCATGATGTTAGGTATGCGTGTGTAGAGAAATTTAGGGTTATAACATATGCCCCCTAATGTGTGAGTTCAGAAGAGCATCTGATGGCTGAAATACATTACAAAATATTCACCAACGTATGAAGCGAGTGATCCCGGGACCAGAGTTCGAGAGGTGTCATCTGCAAAAATAAAAATTGTCTCTCAGAAGCGGGCATACCCATGCTCATGATGAAATAAATCATGGTTGTCAATCAAATACATTGCATATCCATGTCATATAACTATATAAAGTGTAGTCGCGAGAAATACACAACGGATCTACATATCAAAATCAAAGATATACAAGTATAGTATCCATCTTCAAGAAGCCAATGACGCCTGATGGCTGGAGATGAGGCCTTTAGAGATCGAGCAACAACTTCAAGATCTTCAAAAATTGGGTAGAATTGTAATGTGAGTGTATGACTTCAGTACCCAAAGGTCTTCAACAGCTCGTCGAGAAAAGACAAGAGTATCTCGATGATCAGGCAAAGAACTTCATTGATTCTGAACAAGGACTTGATTGAAATTTTGGGATGCCCGGGCATGAGGTCAGGAGACAAACTGCAGAAAACATGACTCAGTTTGGGTGAAACTTCCCTTCGACAATAGCAAGACAAATGATCAGACTTAGGCATCATGACATTGACATAATTCTATGATGCAGGAGGCAACACAAACTCTCCATGTGTTTGGAAGAATAACCAAATGGAAGAGGACACAACTCTATGTAGTGAGAACAACTTCCTAAGGTCATATTAGATCCCAAATCTTGACGAAAAAATGAAAGGCTGTGCTTTTTCTAAGGGAAACTCATTATGCTGCCAAAAAAGAAAATATATTTCCCATCCTATTTTTGGGGTATATTTGATATTTTTGTCTTTTTCAATATTTTTGAAGAGCTTGAAAAAGAATTAAAGAATGCTACGTTACAAAGAAAGAACGAGTGTCTCAAGCATACTAGTTCCAAGTGCAAGGAACACACCGATGCTTAGAGAAAAGAGGCATGTGTAGGAAAAGGACACTCGGGGAAAATTCCTCCATGGGTCAAGGTGTCAAGACGCAGAGGCAAAGTGATACAAGGCTTGTGTATACAACATGCTTCAAAGGTTCAATTTTGAGCATCATGGAGCTGGCATTAGGCCAAAGACGCAGAGATGCAAATACAATTAATATGACACAATGAAACCCCCTTCAATGTATTTTTCACGAGCCTAGAGAAGGTAAGCTCGGTATTTTTTTCATGTTTAGAGAGTCTGAAAAAACATAAAAGAAGACTCCACTGGGGTACCTTTTTCGAAGATAGTCCAGTCGGCTCAAAAAAGGGGTAAAATTGCATCGAAAAGACGTCTATTCAAAACCATTTTAACGAGTGCGACAGAGACAAGATCACTCGACAATATTTCCAATTTTAAGGAGTCTAAAAAGAGCTTAACTATGGACTCACAACCTTTTTCTAGATTTAGTCTCCTTAGCCCGAAAAAGTATAAAATTTACTTAGGAGAACTCTCCCGATGAGACGAATCTCCCGAGGTGTACCTTTTTCCTCAATCTACAGGCGGAAAAAAGGGGTAAAATCATGCCAATAGATGTTCTTCTTGACCAATTTAACGAGTGTGAAAAAACAAGTTCACTCGACGATCTTTTCAATTTTAGGGAGTCTGAAAACAACTTAACTATGAAATCTGTAGAGGATGTTCTTCTAGACCAATTTAACAAGTGTGAAAGAACAAGGTCACTTGACAATATTTTCAATTTTAAGGAGTCTGAAAAGAGCTTAACTATGGACTCCATGGGGGTTCCTTTTTCGTAAATTTAGTCCCTCGGGCCCGAAAAAAGGTTAAACTTATACCTGAGAATACTCTTCTAGCGAACTGAAGTTCCTAGAGTATACCTTTGTTCGTACAATTGACCATCCAAATCGAAAAAGGGGTAAACTACCATCGGACAAATGTGCCTTCAAGTTTTAGTTTGGCGAGTGTGAAGGACAACAAGATCGCTCGACAATCTTTTCATGTTTAGAGAGTCTGAAAAGGGCTTAAAGAAGACTCATTTTTGGGAATCCTGAGGGTGAGGCCAAGAGCGATGACACATCATATGTATGAGGGTCAATCTCGTAATCAGGACAGGACTAACAAGGACTCCCGAGCCTAAAGTCACTAACGATGACATAGATGCCAAAATTCAATAAGGATCTAACTAGGGCATCCATGTAGAGGTAGGTTCTACCACTAAATTATGACACTTCTAAAGGATCATGATGGTTTCGTGCCACAATTCGGTGGGATCAATCCTATGGAAAAGAGGAAAAGACAAAAAAATGCAGAAAGTGGAGGTGGAATCCTAACTTATATGCAAAAAGTTGGAAAAAATGACTTTCCCAAAGGACC
This sequence comes from Picea mariana, assembly GCA_032191745.1. Taxonomy (NCBI): domain Eukaryota; kingdom Viridiplantae; phylum Streptophyta; class Pinopsida; order Pinales; family Pinaceae; genus Picea; species Picea mariana. The sequence continues at coordinate 36,846 of JASDQU010684629.1, forward strand.
TTTAAAAGTGACCCATCTCCCAAAATGTTGTCAAACGTAAAATCAAAGCGTGTCGTAACATCCAATAAGAAACTCAAGAACCATGCTAAATGATTTTCAGGCCAGAAAAAATGACAAAAGGGGTCAAAAAAGTGGCAAAAAAGGCCAAAAATTTCTATAAATAATAGCTGACAACTCATTTTCACCATTGCAAATTGAGAATTAACCAAAAAGCAAAAAATACCCCCTTTCTAAAAGAGTTGATTATGGGACCTTCAGAGGACGAAACGAACTTCCGCTCAGACCAAGTAAGTACAAATTCATCCTTCTTGCATTTCCATACTTCATTTATGCATTTCTTTTAGTATTTGGGGGGGCTCTTCCTCCTAAAAAAGGGAGGCCCTACGTGTACGCGGGTTGTCTAAGGACAACTCGCATATGCTTGTAGGAATAAAACAATCTTCCCACGTGAATATGCGACTGTGTACACCCTCAATAACATAAAAAAAGTGAAAAGACAAGAGCTAACTCCCTCCATGAACTTGTCGTGTGACAGGATGTATGTCCACTAGAGAGAGAGGGAGCATGAAGATATTGATATCTTGGTCGATGAGTACCCTGCTTCTATCACCACATTGAAACAATGCAAGTTATGTAATTTCTTCCAGTGTCCATTCATGAGAGCACAACCCAGGCTGTTGAATGCCTTGGTGGATTATTGGCACCCTGACGCAGAGGCATTTATTCTTGAGGGGCAGTCGTTGACTCCAACGACTGAAAACATTTACTTTATGACTGGCCTCTGGAGGAGAGGGAAACCAATAAACTTGTGCTCATTTCCCCCTCGACCCCACGACATCGCCCGCACTGAGAAAGTAGGTTCTCAGGTGCCAATCCACAAGATTACCAACCTATCACTGAAGTTGATAGTTTTTCTTATTGGGCGGATCATTGGATCTGTGAACTTACATCAGGCCTCCTGGGCACACATGTATTGTGCGGTGCAATGCTTAAATGTGTGAGTATTTGACTAGAGTATGACCATGCTTGACTGCATGAAGAGACAACTTACATAGTGTTGAGGGCGGAGTAACAAAACATTTTGGTTCGGTACCATTTTATGCTCATTATTCTTCGAGAGGGTAACCAACCTTAGTCTGTGAGAGATAGTATGGGGGAATGTGGCCTCCTTCCCAAAAATGTGTATATGGGCATCTTTTTTGTCATGGCAGGGAGGAGGAAGGACTATAGAGGGCTTCGATGACGCATTTTTTGATTGGTGGGAAAGACAGATTCTGGAAATAGAGGACTACCCCTATGCCGGAATCAAATTTTCCAGGGATCTAGATATGCTCGTACCTCCTGGAGAGGAGCGAGGAGAGATAGGTACATTTATTTTTAAAGTAATTTAATTTTTAGTTTCTTTTTTAATATATATCATTTTTATGTGGATCAAAGTATTTGACAACTATGTATCTGTTATGTACAGATGTGAAACTAGTGCGTCCGAATGACTTTTCGAGGACTAGGAAACATCCACGACTAGAGGCAGTACCAGCAGCAGGGGTACCTCTAGCTGGAGAGACTGAGATATTTTTGAGACGGGTGGAGAAGAACCTCATCGCGCTTACTCATGCCATTCCCATGGTCGAGATCAAGGACCTCCCACCATCGATGCAACCTCATGTAGTTTGGGTGCCACAGACCTAGGTCCAACTCTTGTGGAGTTTGGAGAATGGCATTGTTAACTATGGCATGGCCAATAAGAGTCTTTCTTATCTAGGATGAACCACTTACGCACCGAGGGAACGCTTTTGTATATGTTTGAGGGCATAAGTCCCGTGATGTATACCAGATATGTATTTTTGAGGCGTTCGCACCCACCGATGTACTCTAACACTTTTTGATATATATATATGTGTGTGTGTGTGTGTGTGTGTGTATTTACATCTTTTATGTCTTATGGATCACATTTTTACAAATGTATGTACATGTGTATGTGTGTGCTTCTTTTAATGTGTGTGTAATATGTCAATCTAATACTTGATTAGCTAGAGTATCTGTCATTTGATTTAATCTCCTAGGAACATGGATATACATAATGTAATCAAAGTGGCGTTCTAAGAGACATACTCTAATGAATCGTTAGTGTAGAGTAGGATCATAAACGTGGTAAACCCCATTTAACTGAGACACAACCAACTGAGAATCTAAGTATACCCGAAGGTGATAGATACCATGCGACAAAGCGTCACGAAGCAACCCTATCACTGCGATGTACTCGACAACATTGTTTGTGGTGTCACCTAAATAGATACCTCCCAAAGATAGAAATTGGCCTTGAGGCATGAAAATCACCCAAGCTGCGGAATAAAGCCTCCTAGTGTGTCAGCTAGCACCATCCGTGAACCCAACAAACACCTTTGATTCACTTGACATCTGCCACAGTGCAAAATATTACATAAATAATGACATGTCCATAAAACAAAAAGACAAAAACTAATTGTATAAGAACTATACATATGTACATGAAGTCACCCAAGGTGACCAACCTACGAGTAATAATTCTTGAGGTAGAGCCCATTTCTAGGCTCCGCTAAAGCATTTCCCTCAAAGTCAAAGAGATGATAAGATTCATTCTGTAAGACTTCCTTCACTATGAAAGGTATGAACCACATGGGTTTGAACTTGCCTGCCCCTAGGGAATCCTTATCTTGGTCGTAGACTAGAACAAGGTCGCCTTTAGAGAAAATCTGAGGACGAAAGGACCGATCATACTGACACTTGACTCATTGATCATGAACCTTGTTAGCTAAGGTTGCATCACGACATTGTTCATCGAGCTGCTTGAGATATAATAAGCGTTCCTCAAGAGGTGAAGTGTATGGAAATAACTCTACTGCCAACTTTAGAGATGGGATTTGTCACTCTATAGGAAAGACTGCTTCTAGCCCGTAAACGAGTTGAAAATGTGAGAAAACGGTGGCAGTCTTTACAAACGTTCGATAGGCCCACAATGTCGAGTACAACATCAAATACCAATTTGACTTGGCATAATTGATCGTTCGTTGCAGAATAGTCTTGAGGGAATAATTCACAGCTTCCAACTGACCATTCTCTTGTGGGTAGTAGGGTGATGAATTCTCTTTCCTCAACCAAAGATTTGATGTTAACCTGGACATCATTTTGTTCTGAAAGTGACTGCCATGGTCAGAGACTATCTCCTTTGGGATGCTAAACCTTGCTACAATCTAGTTAAAAATAAAAAGAATTGTGGTTTCTCCATCATTATTGAACGTTGGCATATCTTCGACCCACTTTGTGAAGTAGTCTACCACTACGATGCCCCCTGGATGAAGCCAGGTGGCATGTATTAAAATCAATCACCCATTTGGTGAAAGGACCCACATCAATGATGAGAAACATGGGAGCAAGATGTGCCCTCATCTTCTGAGAGACGATATGACACGGGTGGCACTTCTTGACTGAATCAACGCAATCCTTGATTAATGTAGTCCAAAATTAACCATCTCGTAGAATCTTTTGGGCTGTTGCCAACCCATACAAATGACCGCCACATGCTCTATTGTGGCATTCGTTAAGAATGAGTTCCGCTTCTTCATGAATGAGGCACTGACGAAGGATGCAATCTACACCTCGACGATACAAAGTGTCATCGAGTATGAGATAGTTTCGTTCCTGATGGCGTATACGTCGACGCTCATCACGAGAAGTAGAGGCGGGGCACTTCAAATTCTGAAGATAGACTAGTATAACTCCATACTAGGGGTCTGAAGATGAGATCAGAAAGAGATCTCCTTTAATGGACGATTCTTCGGGCGTAACATCACTTGATTCGACCCGAAACTACGAAATGAGTTCCGCAAAGAACAACAAATTTTTTCATTTTGTGGAAACAAAATCCAAGTCAAATTCCTAGAGGATTAAAATCCATCTACTGATCTTTCCGTCGATGATGCGTCATGTCAACACATACTGAAATAGATTCAGAACTGCAACGACGGTGGTCTTGCAAAGTAGGATATAATGACGGAATCGTTGGACAGCATGAACTAATGCTAAAACACATTTCTCAACATGGGAGTAGTTGAGTTCCAGCCCAACCAGGCCTCGTCGTAGGTAATAAATGACATTCTCTTCGAGTAGATCGTCCTCTTGAACAAAGACCATACCGATGGTTGACTCTACGACGACCAAGTACAATAAGAAATATTTATTATAATTGGGAGGCTGAAGTAGAGGGGCATACGTGAGGTCTCATTTAAACGTGTCAAAAGAGAGCTGAGTGGCTTCATCCTAATATAAAGGGACTCCCTTTTTCAGTAAACGCATGAACCCTTTAGTGATTTCGACATAGTTTGTGATAAAATGCTGAAGGAAGTTCTCTTTTCCCTGTAATCTTTGAAGATGAGGGACTGTGCATGGGGGAGGCAATTGAACTATCACCTCAACCTTTAGAGGATCGACAATGGTCACTGTTGTTGAAACTATGAAACCTAAAAGACGACCCGACCTCACGCAAAAATTTCATTTGTTAGGATTCAAGCGAATCCAATAGTAGCGACATCACTCAAAGATTAGTCAGAGGTGCGTGGGATGATCAACTCTCTTACGAGATCGTGATGCTAAATCATCAAGATAAGCCTTGACTATATGTCTAATATCATGGAAAGAGAAATACATGGCCCGCTGAAATGTGGCTCCAACATTCTTTAGGAAAAAGAATGTATCCATGCATATATTACTTTCGTAAATGATTTGACATTGTGGTTGTAAAATTATAACGAATATATTGTATTTGATTATTTTGAGGAGGTAATTCTCCATGTGTATCTCGCTCAACTTCATTAGTTATTTCTTATCTAATGTGGTAGAAAGGTCAGAGCTTTGAAGATGCTTCTTAGTATAAATAGGGTATCACACATCCAAATATGGGTTCTGCATGCCATTTAATGCAGTGTCCAAAGAGGGTGCATGCAGCTCCATTGAGTTCAATTGTTGATCTGGGACTTGCGAGAACGTTTACTGTGCATGTGAAGAGTTACACCCATGAGATTGTCACCCTATGGTATAAGGCCCAAATATATTGTTGAGATGCACCCATTATTCCACGCCTGACCCAACCGGTTCCTTTGATCCTGAGAATATTAATGCTACAAGTCTTGACATGTTCATGGTGAATCGACTGGCCAGTAAGACTCGTTCAAAAGTTTCATTGAATTTGTTTGTGAGTATGACAAGCTATACTACTATTATAAAATCCATCCTCGAATTGGACATTAATATCACTGCAAAAGCTAACAAACAGAAGCATGCAAATCTGATTTATTCCTTGCCTACTTGCTTGCACTTTCTTATGAGAGTTCCAGCGTCCCACAACGAAGAAGAACGAAATTAGCCAACAATTTATCAGTGTCTTCTGAAGAATGGATGTGAAGAACCATGCTTTGGTCACTGAAACGTAATATTTTATATTTGGCTAAATGTGGATGCAAATGCCCCAACTTCCAACAAAATAAATGGAGGAATATTCAACCATTTGGTACTTTTATCCTCGCACGATGATAATGGAAGATCTGGATGGGATAACATGCCTCAAAGAATAGCTGGTACAGGATCCAATTAGGCAACACAGGATCCGTTTACATGGTGGATCTTACACGGATATGAGGATCCCGCCTCAAGCCCCCTGAAATCCAGTTTTTGATTCATGTTTATCTCCTCGTATCCATTTATATCCAACCCAATACAGATATTTTCTTCTGTTGGAGGTTACAAATCCCATTTATATCTGAAGCAGCCCGCGTCTATAGTTCGAAGCCAACACATATGGATTTTGAAGGTGGTTGCATGATGTAATTGGTGTTTATCTGGAAGTTTTATGGTTGGAAATCAGTGATGGTTTTCATTGGCGATAGCATATCCAGATTGTCAGCCTCCACGTTATATCTAAAATTAAGCAAGTCTCCAAGTGTGTCTCTATCAAAACGTGCACTCTTTTCTCCCAAAAATTCAGAAAATTTCACCTAAGTCATTATAGATGGAATACGAAACCTATAAGACCGGGATATTCCTCTTTGGGTGAATGTGTGGGGTTGCAACAATTTTATGAGAAATAATGACTACGGTTCTGAAATATGCAGTGGCGTTAATCCTGGATAAATCATGTCGAGTTGCAGTCAATTATTTATTTTATCGACAGCGTGCAACTCCACGGTTCTCCTACGGGATAAATTTTTTTGATGGAAAATGGAAAAACGTTCCCCCAACGGATCAGAATGGAGACTATCCAACAACCAACGAATTATAGGTGTGATTGATGGAACGTTATATTCTGTGAGAAGCACAAATGACGAGGATATAATTTGTTCTTTGGACGTCGGAAGTGGTTTATGGTAATGGAGGACCGTATTTATACAGGTAAGAAATGTTGGATATATAAGATCTATATGCGGACGGTTTGAAAAAAGAGGTGGACATTATGAAAAAAGTGGATTTTTTGTGTATCGCACATGTTTTTCCCTAGATCTTAATGAAGAGATAGTCCACATAAATAGTTAGGGGGAAGAAGTGACTGTTGTACATGCATAAAATATTGATCCCCATTTCGTAATGGATTTATGTAGATGATTTCAACAAATAAAGAAAAGACTTTATGTCTTTGGGATTCATTTCGCGAACCCTACTAGTTATGACACTGTGCATATGAAAGATTTATTCGAAGGATGATTTCTGAGGAGCAATAAAAGATCTGCCCTTTATTCGGCAGCGCATGTGTGCCCTCACATTGGAGAAGAGAAAAGCCGACCCAGTACACTTGAGATAGAATAAGCAAATATACTTGCAGCGAAGCTTTGCATATAGTCAGCCTTGGAACGCATATTCAGAGGTTCGTCCTTGCCATGAAAAGTCAGAGAAGATATGCTGACGAAATATATGAATGTTGCACTGGAACGCGTCTTGACAAAGATTAATGAGACTGGGTACTTTTCCCATTGGTTTGACCTTCAATCGCATGAAGTGTCGATCTGATCCTGATACAGCGTGAGCGCTAAAAATTTCTCCCATCGAATGACAACATTCATGGCAACCTGATGGTGCAGGTATATATATATATATAATACAAATTTTTCTTTTATTACAAAACCATTCTAAAAAAAATAAAAAAAAATCATAAAAAACAAAAAAATATATATATTAAAATAAAAAAAAATTATAAAAATAAAAAAATAAAACCAAACAAATTGCAATTGGACATTTTTTATAAATTCCTGAAAACAATATGAACACATGTTTTTTGGATTTTACGCTAAGAAAGAAATCAACGATGAAACAAATGCACGCGCAACGACCACGACAAGAGGTATAAAACGCATTTTATTTTTTACTTTGCCGCATTCGTCCTTCTTTCTGCATGTTATATTTTCGAACATCTCACAAGTTTTCATGTAGGATTTGTACTAAGTTTTTTCATGAGTGCGACCAATCACATCTTGTTGTTGAAGTGATTTTCAAAAATCAAAAAAACTTTTGAAAAAAATACATGCTTTCTTGACTGCTTGACGGAGTTGTTACTCATCATAAACATCATGACGTTTGTTTTTACACAAAAACCTTTTCATAAACCCATTTGCGTCATGAATGTCTTCCTCCATTTCTCCTTCAAAGAAGATTGGTCATCCTTGTGTTGAAGCCCATCTTCCATTGAATTATCCTTCATGACTTCGCACATGCCTATCTTTATGAGTTGCATAAATCTCTTTAGCTTTTTCAGTTCAGTTTTCCTTGTCAATAAAACTATCCATCTCCATGACTACATTTCCTTTCCATACACACTGTTACTACTGAGATCTTTTCATTTATAGTCCTACCACTCTTTTTATCATAACTCACATTGAATGATGTGATATTCCTTAAGGCCCACCTTTCAACAAGTCTTGCCCCATCGACCTCAACACCTTATCTGGGATATAGACTAGAGTCCATTTTGAGTACCTGGAGGCTTGCATGCCTTAATGACAATTTCTCTCGCTGACAATCATGGGAATACATCAATGTCCCATGATCACCAGACCTTTCAAGTGGCTCAAGATCAACTCATTCATTCATACTTCGCAAGATGTACTCAAGTACCTTGGCACTCATTGACATCAATGGTGAGTTTGCCTCGCATTGATTAATGACATTCATCATTGGTCGGTAATCTAATGACTTATTTTCATGCTCTACATCGACACATTCATTCGCATGATTATAATTGTACCATCAGGTTTAGAAGAAGGTGAAGACTATACACTTTTCATGACTCTATCAACAATTACAATAGCATGAATTCATCCAAACGACAGTACCATAGTTCCCACTTTAATACTCTCTCTTTTCCATGATTCTGTTAAGAACCAAATATCAATATAGCATAAAAAAACCTCAAAATAAGTACTCAACGCCTTGAAAAATAAATAATTTCAGATAATAAGCCTCTTCGAGGGGGCAACCTCCTTTTACACCACATAAATGTTCAAGTATAAGATGACTCCAAATGAAAATGTCTCCTTGGTATATATAGGAGACTAGGATGTATAATTACAACTAATGGAATAAAGCCGACATAAATAAAATAACATTACTAAAGTAATATGCCCCAATTAAGGGGTAATGAGCCAATATTAGGGCTTAACATGCCCTTCCCCTTGAGACAAGTGTTGTCTGCAATGCTTGAGTAACTCTGGATGCTTCTGTATAAAAGACTCATCTTCCCAAGTGGAACCTTTAGCCGATAGT
>JASDQU010684630.1:0-21806 GCA_032191745.1 Picea mariana
ATTGCTCTTCTTTCGTCAGACTCTTCGTCTCTATTGTGGGAGCCTTCTCCCATCTCTTGGTGAGTCACCATTCTCTGCGTCTGTAAATTTCCCGCAGCTGATCGTCCGCTTGGGTGAAAAGACAAACGCTGGTTATTAGTCAAGAGTTAGATACATTTTATAATCTGCGCATAAATTTATAACTCTTTCACATGCATACACAGTTGGGTTCTCGTTTCCAAGTTTTAATCCTGGACAAGAGGGTTAAGTTAGGGGGTTACTCCTTGTAGGAGTGCTTCGAACGGAGCTTATGCGCAACTCGTTCATGAGCCCAGTCAGGCCGAATGTTGTAACCATGCTCTGATACCACTTTGTCACATACCCACTACCATAATCAAATTTTCGTTGATTTCTGTAGAACCAGAGCCCTCGAATTACCTACGAAGGCCTAGCGCAAGCTAGCTCTTTCTCTCTCTCTATTCCCATGTGATCGCGGGTCATGATCACAGGTCAAATAATCATGGCGCCTCTTTGTATTTCGTGACTTGGCGCCACAGGAATGTCGAATTGGTCGACTCTGCAACCGTCAAACCTCGGCAGGGCTAGCGAATGGCCAATGGGGACAAATCCCAATAGGGCTAGAGAATAACCAATGAGAACAGGCCCCGTCGCGCGGTTGAGTGGAATACAGGTGGTGAGAGGGGAAACACGACACGGTGGGCGGCGTGATAGGAGACGGGTCCCACTTCACACGCCACACCATTCTGGACCCCGCCCCCCCAATTAAAGGCAGAATGGCAAGGGGGGTCCGGAATTCGCCCGAATGCCTTCGATCAAGGCGAATTGATCCCGACCGTTCCCGAGTTGCATGCTCGATTTTGGACCCCCCCCCACCGCTAAAGGCAGAACAACAAGGGGGCTCCGGAATGAAGCCTCAGTCGTAGATCTGGGTGGGTGGACTTTGGTCGTCTAGATCTGCTCGCCACTTACCCTAAGGCGCATTCGCGCCCCGGCTTAAAGTTGACGTCTCTTCTCCACATCTGACGGTCATTATAGACCCTGAGATTCCCCGAAGGAATCTCGTCTGTTCATCGGGACTTAGCCACATGCTAACGTCTTGACATTATGGGTCGGGATTTATCAAGGCGAGAGCCCGAGTTCTTGTTAACGAAACTCCCGAATGCCCGATCTCCAATTTCCCGAAACGAGTAATCTCTCGACACGTAGCCTCCTTAAATCAGACGACCCAGATCTGTCTTGGGGCTTCCACCATGAAAAGTCCCGATCTCTCATCACCAGGAATCCCGAGTTCGCGATTCCCGATTTCCCGGAATGGGAAATCTCGCGACACGTGGCCCCCTTAAATCAGACAGTCCAGATCTGTTCCAGGGTTTCCACAATGGAAAGTCCCGATCTCTCATAACCAGAACTCCCGAGTTCTCGACTCCCGATTTCCCAAAATGGGCAATCTCTTGACACGTAGCCTTAGTCGTTCAGACGGTCTAGATCTATTTCGGGGCTTTTGCCCTTATTCACTGGGGGTTTAACCCTCGGGTATCTCCTGACAGATCCAACGACTGTCGGGTTTTCCAGCCGAAATATGACGGCTCAGATTGGTTCCTACCTGTGCATTCTTCCACGACTTCCTAGACGTGGAAAAATCAATGGTCCAGATATTCCCATGGACCTTGGGGATCTACGGTCCCGATTTCTTTGCTACCCACGAAGACACAGAAAACAAAGGGGTAAGGCATTTAACACCCTACTTACTCCTACCAATCTAACGGTCATGCGTGACCACAGGTTTCCCGATGGAATCTCGTCCGTCGATCAACACCTATTCAGGGTTAAGGCACTTAACACTCCATCTTCTTCTTCCGATCTGACGGTCACGAGTGACCACAGATCTCCCGATGGGATCTCGTTCGTCGATTCGATACTTCATCCTTATGCTGTCGTCTCGAGTTTTCAAGAGGATTGTTCCTCCTCGTGCAGGGTTACTAAGGCCTTGCGCCTTCACATTCTCTTTTCCGGTTCTTGTTGGGCTTTTCAAGGAGGGTATCTCTATGGGGAGGTTTTTACCCAAGGTACTATCTGAGGTAGATAAGGGTACCTTTCTCCCACAAATCATACATGCAGTCTGAATTAGATCAGTATGCATATAAATAGCGATTTATGAAGACATAAGCCATACGTAGTCTTTCCATTATAACATGCATCTACCAGTACCGATCAAAACACCATACAGACATTCCTACTCTGAACTCATTCACCATTTCACAGCTTATAAACATAAATGTCAGAATAAATATATATTTCAAGATGCTAGAGGCAAAACACTTATTAGAAATAACACCAGGGGTTATGCAACTGCTGAGAGGGGTGCTTGTTTCCACCCAACCGTAGGCTCAACGACTCCCAGCAGATTTACCACTAGCCACCCCCGAGCTGAGACCACGATGCTGTGAGACTGCATCTCTGTTTTCCAGTGACTAGAAGCGAAGGTTACTCTCCTTCCTCTTTGTTATCACTCACTCTGCATATTGCCAGAGTTCTCTTCCTCCCCTTGTGTCTGCCCCCAATCGCTTCTACCCCACGCCTTATCCTCTTGCGAGGTTGCGTGTGGCACGATTTCCCTCGCACTGGTCAGTCATGATGGCTCTACGGATGGGCGGTTCACCTCCCCATCCCTCATTAATTCCTGAGGAGCCATCTACCTACCAGCGTGCGAGACATTTAATTCGGGGCCAGCGAGCCGCTTTTGGTTCTCCGGGCCAGTGGAGTCCAAATACGGTATTGAGTCTCGGTGGAAGTTAACGCCACCTTTCCAGGTGCCTTCCACTGCCATCGTGGTCTCTTTTTCAGCACATCCCCTCTCAGCAGTCCTACAATATAAATTCATAATATTATTCACATTCATCGACCTTTTCCAGAAGGTCCATTCACATCACATATTCACATTTCTGTGTTTGCCACAGTTCTGGCCAGTCCATTTATTTTTACAAACTGGGGGAAACAGGGTGTTACAATAACACTTTTTCGTCAACTGAAAAGAGTAGGCATAAAGGCTAACAACTTTACTTTTGTCAGTGTTCTCAAGGCATGTGAGTGCTGGGAGCCTTGAAACATGGAAAGCAGGTCCATGCCAGGATCATAAAGAATGATAATGAACCAAATACACATTTGTGGAGTACTCTTGTTGGATTGTATGGCAAGTGTGGGGATCTGGCATATGCAGGGCATCTTTTTGCAGGGATTCCCATACAGGATGTTGTTTCATGGACTATAATGATTGTAGGATGTGTTCAACAGGGATTTAATGAAGAGTCCCTAGTACTTTTTGAACAAATGAGATGAGAGGGGGTGAAAACAAATCAATTTACCTATACAAGCGTTCTTAGAGCATGTGTTGGCGTAGAAGCTCTGGAGCAGGGCAAGAAGATTCACTGTTCCATTAACAAAACTCAATTCGAATCCAACGTCTATGTGGGGAGTGCTCTAATTGACCTGTATGATAAGTGTGAGAGTTTGGTTCAGTTGACAGCATGCCCAACCGAAACACAGTCTCTTGGAATGTGATAATTTTAGGATATTTAAGACATAGGTGTAGTAAGGAGGCACTGAAACTCTTGTACCGAATGCTTGAGTCTGGCATGAAGCCAGAGGATTCTATCGTTATCAGTGTTCTAAATGCATGTGGAAGTTCTCACAGTTACGAGGACAAGTCCATCCTTATGTGTTCAGAAATAAGTTCATTGCAGTCCACATATTGATTATACTTTTGTATACCATGATATCAAGCATAGATTATACTTCTCTATACCATTATATCAAGCACAGGGTGAAGTGCATGGATTCCATGTGTTTGGATAGTATTTTTTGTAGAATATGGAAAATAGGATAATGTGTCACAGGTGTTGTTTGAAGCATTTAATGTTGCACAATGAAGCTATGAAATTGGGCTAGCTTTCGTTTGGCATGCTCCTTAATTGTTGTGTTTGGCACCAATGGCACTGCAATCGTGTTTACGCTTTCATGGTTTACAAGTAGATTAATCTTGATGTATTTTCAAGATTTCCCTTTTTGGCCTATTCCCACAACAAGAACTGCATAAAATATTTGTAACAATGCTTTAATAAGAGTTATTTCTTACAATGTAGTATGCGGAGAGTAAGCTTGAGAAGATATATTATTCTCCATAGAACTGCTATGCATTCATAGTGGATCTGGTTGAATTCATCCTCAGAGTCATAACTAGGGTATAATACCGATATTGTCATCCTGATTGGCAACTTGAACATGGATCCTATGTAATCAAGGAATGACATTTGAATCTTGAGCATTTATGTTGGTAAGTATTGTGATACCCATAGAGTTATAACCATGGAGCTAGGCAAACATTCAAAACAAATTATGTATTATGCTCTATAGGTATGCATGCTAACATGATGAGTACTGTCAATGACAACAGGGCCAAGGAGCTAAAATATACAAAGCATTTCACACTAATATCATGTTGTCTGCATTTCCTCACAGCAGACATAATTTGATTTTGAATGGAAAACAATATTCTGATCCTGCCTCCTCCTAGTTGAGTTGAGATGTTGTCTTATCTTACTATAGAGGAGTATGAGGCTGTACTTCTGATGGAAAATTGTTACTTGCACAGGGTGGTTATCATGTTGTTGGGAGTTAGGGAGGGGAGTAGATCTCATCAACAAGCTATCACTACAGAATGTTAACTCTTCATATTGAAGACAGTTGAACAACTATTGGGGTCAGTATAGTCACTTGGTGATGTAAATTTTTGCCTCCGATCTGAATATAGTTAACCTACGTTAACCTACATGGTGGCAAGTGTTGGAGTTGCCTTTTACAAGTGGTTGAAATATAATCCTTGCAACCAAAAGTTTACCCTGAAATGCGAAGTGGCGATAGCCGTAATAGTCCTAAGTCATCGTCGCTTAACCATTAAGCGAGTCTATTACTTTTATTACCTCGCACTATCGTGCTTCGAGAGTTACAAGTCGCAAGGTTTCCAAACTCTGATATGTGAAGTCGTGAAACGGTTTTAAAAGTTTACCCAGGTTAGTGTCAGGGGTAAGTCACTTTAAACCCTAGTTAAGCATCATAGGGGTTTCGTGACTCGGTGATCGCTCTCCCCAAAAACTATACTTTTGTAGCCTCGAGTTGCGAAGTCGCGATTTTTATTAATTAAGCATGGGTTAATTAAGAGCTTAAGTCAGATCACGTTTTTTTTTTGTTTTTTAAACTAAATTGCATCATAGCGATTTCGGGTTTTGGGGGCTCAAAGGGTAGGAGTGAATTCTTCTGATACGGTGAACGCCGAAAAGGGGAAATTAAAGACTAAAACAAACTTAATTAAAGGAGTTAAGCAGGATTAATCGATGCATCAATGGAAACTTTAATACGCACCATCTGCAGAGTAATTTTAAATGTTTTTTGCGTTGATTTGTGCTATGACTCATCAAACAATTATGGCATTTATTTGGACTACGACGAGGTGACGGATAGTAGGATCTCGCTTTTACTGCTAAATATTTCTTTAAGCGATTTGAACGTTTGGTTCGCAAGGACACCAGGGTTTTAAATGACTAAGGTAAGGGGTTTGTTTCATATTTCAATTTTATTTCAATTTTATTTCTATTGTGTGTGTAGAGCTTTTTCATCAGGATAACTTATGTCTGTATTTACGATTCTTACTACAGGTGATCTACGTACAAAATTCTCTTTCATGGCTCCACGAAAGGCGTTCAAGGAGGTTGCCAAAAGTTCAGGCCAGGGTTTCGATGTTGTTTCTGATACTTCACCCCGAAGTATTAATACTGTCAAAACCTGGACATACATCTCCGACATTCTTCAGTCCGAATTGGTGAATTGTTCAGATGATTCCAACGATAATGAGAAGGATGATTTGGCCACCAAATACAAAATCGTTATTCAGGCAGAAATGCACAAAATAGTGGCAAGACCACAGCTCCTCCCCTATTATGATATGATCAGATGGGCACTAGACCATGTGGATATCCCGACCAGAACTATTATCAGCGAGCAGAAGGTGACGATTGGGACTTTTAGAACAGAACATTTGCAGGCAATGTATCAGCTGTCACCCACACCAAACTTCATTTACAATGTCGAGTTTCTGGAAGGTTTCAAGGAGAAGGAATGCGAGAAATATGGCATAAACTTGTTCGATCTGATCAGGGATTGGGTTTCGCACCCCGCAAAATTCAAGGCGGATTCTAATGGAATTTATTCAGTCTCCTCCTTAGAGCCGCCATTCAGGTATATAGCAATGATGGCTTGTAGGTTGTATGGGAGGGAGGACACCACACATTTTTTCCTCTCGTGGGTGCCTCTAATTCATACAGTCGTTGAAGGTTTTTCTTTCAACTGGTCCAAACTGTTGTCAGACAGTTTAACCAGTCAAATTACCGAATATTGAGCGCAGAAGGCGAGTGGGAAAGCAACTTCATTTTTTATGTCCGCCTACATCATGGACGCAATTTGTTTCATGACACCTTTCCCTCTAATGAGCTGGAGTTGGACTCCATCTAGTACAGAGCTTATCCATGTCTACCACTCAAAGCTTTGGGAGGATAAGGCTAGAGAATTCATCTATGAGATCTTCAACTGGGTAATGGTGCCATTGCATGTCGCCATTTTTGGCCAGCTGCCTCCCAGGATATCAGATAGTGTTGCGACCAACCTAAGCAGAGTGGAAAATTGGTATCTAGAGGCGAAATTTTTGTATATCAGGGTTTTCAGCACCTCTATCCCTCCATATGCCCTCCCTCTATTCCTGATAGATAAGCTATTGTGCCGTGAGATCGCCAGATAGTTTGTGCTTGGCGGAATAAGCAAGGAGCTCAAAGGAGTATCAAAAAAGGTATGGCTGCCCTTCCCTATTCGTATCGGTGCATATTCCTTGTTAGATTTTGGCCACACCAAAGCCGAGGCTGCGGCTCTGGAAGAAATGAAGCTGATAGACATTGAGTTCAAGAAGCACGACCCTAGTAAGGTTGTGAGCAATCACCTGGCAAGTTGCGGCATGAAGAGGTATGAACACAAGGATTCCTCGCATGACGAAATATTCCGGGGTGCGAGGTCCTTCGCTGAAGTCCTAATTCAGATTCAAGCCTTGCCACCTGGAGACATGGCCGAATTTTTGAAATTTCGGGAACACTGACAGAGTTGTCTCCCCCAGATTTTATAGGGTGAAGCCCTAGAGCTTCCAGTTACAAAGCAGACGGGAGCCAAACATGCAAAGGACTCAAGTCCTAGCGGGGAGAAGGACCAAGGAAAAACTAGGGAGGCTGGAACCTCAGAGCTAGGAGCCAAAGTCCCCCAGAAGTAGGAAGGAAACCCTAGAAAGGGTGCGTCAGGCAAGCAGGCCCAAGGCCAAGTAGAGATACCTTCGCAGGGATCGGGTAACTCACTTTCGCTTGCGCCAAATGAGCCGGTTACAGAAGTCACCCCGAAACAAACATCCAAGAATTGGCTGTCCGATTGCTATTGTCACACCCTTGCAGTTCACATAGGGGAATCCTAACGCGGGATGGATTTTCAATGAAGAAATGACGCCTATTTCTGTAGAGGAGCTACCTCCCAATGAATTTTTCTTTGACAAGAAAAGAAAGGTCATGGTAAGGCAAGGATTTTATCAAAAAGAGGGAGTAGTAGCTAAAAAATTTAAAATCATGACAGATGGGAAGGCCGCGAAAGAGGGAGAATTTGCAGAGGAGATAGCCGGTATGCTAGGGGCTTATGCTACAACCAATCAGTACTCAGTTGGGACTTTGACGACCCATTTGAAATGAAAGAACCTCCAGATCAGTAAATTGGAAGCTAAGGTGGCTATTGTCGAAGTGAATGTCAGGGACGAGGTGAGCAGGAGCCTTGAGAAAGCCTGAACAACTGACCTGCGTGAAATCGAGAAGCTCAGGTCCAACCTCAAGCAGGTGCGCCAATCGGTGCAAACTAGCCAAACACAGGTAAGCCAGCAAGGGCAACAGATTATAGAGTTGCAGTCGAAATTGGAGGTGGCCGAGAAATAGGTTGTAGACATAAAAGTGTTCAGATCGCAGGCCACCGGAATCTGACATAAGGTACATAGAGCTCAACAAAACTTGCTGGAAAAGGTGAGGACCATTCAGAACCATTTTCGGATGATAGAGCAAATATTAGGAAACATTTCTTCGAGAGAAAGAGAAGCTGGGGGAGCACGGGTCGCTTTCCAAGACGCTTTTATAGCTACATCAAAGATAGAGACGGTCAGCAGCTCAAAATTATCCATCGCGAAACAAACCAGAGGTAATATCATGCTGAAGGTCTGGGAGCAAAACATATCTGAAAGCAGGGGGAGAGCTAACGAAGTAAAGAATTTCTATGAGGAAGCGTTCTCTTTAATAAGTAAAGGTTTGCTAGATCTTGATAAGGAGAGCAGTGCTAGGACACTAGGAAAAATCAATATAGCTAAACATCTGTTGGACATCAAAGAAAACATGGAGGAGCAGCGAGTGGAGATATCCTAGATTAGCCAGGTTGATATGACCCAAATGGACAAATGGCTAGTACAACCAAGTTTACAATTATGCTCCATCATCGTGGAGGACCGAAAAGTGGGAAATAATTTACCACAGTTGGCAAAGAATTGTTACACTCTTGAAGCGAGCGACCAAGAAGAGCCTTCCAGGTTGACAGCCCAGTTGGTGGAGAGGTGCATCACTTGCATCGAGCAGGTGAAGGGGCAGGCTTCTAGTGTCAAATAATGACATATTTCTTCCTGTTCTATTTTTAGAACCCAAAGAGTAAATAAAGGAAGGTGCTCTGCCTGCAGGAAAGAGGACAAAGACAAAGAAGTGAAACGCATAAATTTCCCATTTTGTAACCGAAAACTTCTAGAACGATTCAGATTCTAGTGTTTAGAAGTTTGTATAAATATGCATTTTGAAGTGAGAATAAAGGCTGGACGTTTCTTGGCCGATTGTAATAGAGACTTTCTTCCTCTTGAAAATTAATACAAATCAATCCGAAGATTCCTGATTCCATGAAGAATAAGTTATGAGTTTTGTTTTCTCTGTTATATTATATTAAGTTTCATTTCACATATATATTTCTGATGAATGCTTAGCTACAATTTAGTGCAACTTCTATTGTGGTGACCAACTTTTAGTCATCTAATTGCTTGTAGTTTTTCCTCTGTATTAGCTATCAGCAGGTACAAGACCTGTGAACTTTTTAGATCTCTATATTTTATGCTTCGTCAGATTACTTCTTTCCTTTTTCTTCTTCTGTTTACAGGGCGAGATTCTCCCTTGTTAGGAGCCTCGCATTGTCGACTGCTTAATGTTTTCTCACATTTCATACACGATTCTTTAAAAAGTTAACTCAGTTACGGGAGAAGGCCTTTGGTCTGTGTTCTATCTTTAACATCGGATTTCAAAAGTTCTCGTTTATACGGTTAAAAAGAATTGAAGTGGCATTTTAAACCTCGAGCTTTCTTTTCATTTTATGTTCCTCCATGACTATGCCCTTTGCGAGACAACCCAATATTGAACCCGGCCTATCGGATCAACCCAACATCACTTTGAACCTATTTGACACCATACTTAAAACCGCCATCACCTAGGTCGAACTCGAACGTTCATGGGCTGCAATTGAATGGGATATAAGCATCCAAGAACGTTTGGAAGCGAGACAGAGACAACTTAGAAATCAGCCTTAGCTTCCTTTTTCCCGAAGGTTGTTTTTCCCTCTTTTTATCTTTTACTCACTTTCGGATGCCTAGACCTTGTACTTTTTAGCCTTGAGTACAGACTTTGGAACAACATCTTTATGGCGCCGCTGCCAGGGACCGGAGTTACGAAACCTTTTCCCTGGGAGAACGACATTTTTGCAAGTTTCTACCCTTTGATGGTGAACAAAGGGTGAACACCTTCTAAATGATTTTTCTTTTATCATTCACTTCGCGACTCCATGTTTAAGTAAGCTAGCATCCGGTCGAAGGAACACCAGACAAAACTCGGATGGTAAACAAACCACGCCCATTTCCAATCCCGAAAAAATACTGAAAACAAGAGGTTCCCTTAAGCCAACCATTGCGGTCTACCAGCTTAGGCACACACAACCCAAAGCTAAGATTCCTTTTGAACCTCTAACTTCGCACGAATCCCCCCCTAAAACCCTCAACCCAACTTTAGCTCTCCCCGAAATTAAAAATGAAATTCATCCGACAACTTCCGGCGTACATAAAGGTGAAAATCCCTTAGTAAATTTAACAGCGATCGATATCCCGCCGACTCTTCGGTTAGATTTACCGACCTCACCGAGTCTTGAGGAGTATACCATAGACTCAGATTCTACGCCCGCGGGTTCCCCTGATTACATCTCTTGCAAGTCCGAGGAACCAAGTCCTCGCATCCCTTTTCACCCTTCTTCGGTTTTCTCGTATCTCGAAGAAGCTAAAGATTCGCTTTTAGTGTTCTAAAACTCTTTGTATAACACACCGTTATCCTATCCAATTATATCGATGNGGGGGGGGGGGGGGGGGGGGCAAGGGCCGCTCCCGCCTCCTAGATTTTTCACTAAAGTAGCTACCAGATATGCACCTCTGGTCCTGTCTGTCCCTCTTCATGACCTTCCTGAAAACTACATGAAAAACTTACCTAAATTTACAGGGGAAGGGGACCTGACTGCGGCAGAAGATATAAATTTCTTTGATCAGTTCGTAGATATCCTAGGTCTCGAACACGAAGACGTATATTCAAGGTTATTAGTTTAGACTTTCAAAGGACAGGTACGAGCCTGGTTTTGAAGTCTACCCGCAGGTTCGATATTATCCTATGATGTCGTAGAAGATGCATTTCTTAGACAATGGGGTGAAAGAAAGGACCATTTGTACTATTTGACCGAGTTCAGGTATTTAAAGAAAAAAAATTCGGAAACTGTTATGGAATTCATTCAAAGGTTTAACAAATTATATAATAAGATCCCAGTCAAAGTTAAACCATCCCAACCTGCAGCCAAGGTAACCTTTGCGGGAGCCTTCAAACCGGATTTCGCACTTCTGTTGAGAGAAAGGAGAGGGGCTACCTTGACCCGAATGCAAGATGATGCCATAGAGATCGAATCTAACATGATGGCTTTGGGCAAATTAAAAACAAAACTAGAAATGAGAAACCGAGAAACCAAACGTTTTAGGGAACAAGTGGGACCCTCAGGGCCTAGTAGATCCTCAGATGATAAAATGGATGATATGGCTAGGATAATTAAAGAGCTATCAAATAAGATTTCTAGAATGGAGCTAGATCAATCCAAGGCAGATCCTTTCATTAAAAGGGAATTCAGAAGAAACCCCAACCCTCAAAATCAACAAAGACAGATTAAAAACAAAGACCGGAAAATTCAAACTCCTTTAAAAAATGAAAATTTTATAGGAGGAAATGACCTGCAAGATTTCGAGAATCTGGAAGAAGACGTAAACAACTTGGGTGAAGATTGCACACAACCTCATTTAACTAAAGAAGATTACGAGAATTCCTTGAACACAGAGAAACCGTCAAATAAAGATGATGACATAAACAACATTGATGTTTTTGTCTATCAAGAAATGACCGATTCAATAATAGCTGAGGTCCAACATAAGTACAACCTGAGGCCAAAAAACAAACCTGTGTCGACTCCTCATCTCAAGAAAATTCTTCCTAGAGGCAAAATATACGAGCCTGCCCCAAAGGAGACCGAGATACCTAATAGAAAAATAAAAGAGGTAGATTCGCAGAATCCCAAAGTAAAGGAGGCTGAGACCCAAGAAAAAAAAACTAAGACAATTGAAACACGTATACCGGTAAATAAACTCACGGAAAATCAATCAACACAAACAAATAAGTTAGAAAATAAGGAGTCTGAGGTTTCAACCAAAGAAACAGACAAAGGTGGGGGAGGTTTCAGCCTTGAAAATGAGATAAATAAGATCAAAATACCAATCCCTCTGGTCAAATTAGCAAAGAATCCTGTGTATCGAAAGAAGATAACCAAAATGATAGCTTTTTCGGATCTAGAAAGTCACTCTGACATGATAAACTTGGAAGATGATAATCCTAATATCACTTTTGGTCCACATTTCGAGGGTGCCAGAGACACCGTCGCTCCCTTCTATATTACCCTGAATGTGCATGATCGACTGCTGCATAACTGCATGTTAGACTCTAGAGCCTCACATAATGTGATGCCCAAGTCTATTATGGATATACTGGGCCTCAAGATCACCAGGCCTTATGGATATCTCTACTCTTTTGATTCAAGAAGGGTTAAGTGCATGGGTATGATAAAAGATTTAGTAGTCACTCTTGCACAGGTTCCAGTGAAAAGCGTCATGATGGATGTAGTTATCACCNAATGGATATCTCTACTCTTTTGATTCAAGAAGGGTTAAGTGCATGGGTATGATAAAAGATTTAGTAGTCACTCTTGCACAGGTTCCAGTGAAAAGCGTCATGATGGATGTAGTTATCACCGATATACCTCCGAAGTATGGCTTGCTACTATCTAGGTTGTGGGGAGCCAAACTTGGGGGGTCTCTTCAACTAGACATGACCTACGCCACGATTCCTGTGTTTGGTGGACAATTTACTCAGCTATACAGGGAAACGAGGTTAGCCTACATAGTGAGCGACCCACAGAATCCTAACAACTATCCTATCTATGTTGTCGATCAAGATATAGGGAATTGTATTTTGTCTTTTGATCATGGTGTAAATAGTTGTACAGATGACAATTACATAGATGAAAAAGAATCAGGAAAGATAGACGAAGATATGTATAGCACTGGAATTTGGAAAATGTTTTTCGACAGTGCCTTGTCATATGAAGGAGCAAGTGCAGGAGTATTGTTTGTAGCACCTGAAAATGAATTTGTTATTCCTTTCTCTTACAGGCTTCAGTGGCATATAGACTACACTAATAGCGTATGTGAGTACGAGGCCCTAGTCTTAGGGTTGGAAGCTACCAGGAAGCTGAACATAAAAAAATTGGAAGTATATGGAGACGCAGAGTTGATAGTCAAATAGATAAATCGACAATACTAGGCCAAACACCCAAGATTGAGATCTTATGGGAATTGCGTCTGGGATTTAATAGAATTTTTTTTTTCGTCATTAAATGTTCATTTCATCCCGCACGCTGAAAACCTCCAAGCCGATTCATTAGCCAAAGCAGCCTCAACGTTTTCCCCCTCTACAACTTTCAAACTAAGGTACCACATATAAGTGAGGAGCAGACCTTCCATACCAAGTAACATCTAACACTGGCAAGTGTTTGAGGATGACGAACAAATCAGGAAGTTCCTCGAAATGGTGGACCACTTCGCCAAAACTCACATTGACCAAGAAAACCAAAACGACCACACATGGATCATGCAAGAGGGAGAGGATCCTCAGGGGTTCCAGGAAAAAATCGCTAATCATCGCATGTTGGTTTTAAAGAACAATCAAATTCCAAAGGGACTAATCCCTCTGGAGAGACTGATTGACCAAAATGATATGCACTTAAAATCTACTTTGCAACCCTAACCAGAAGAGGTTGAAGACTGCGACATAGGGACCAAATAGGAGCCTAGGATAGTAAAAATATCAAAGTATCTCCCTCCTGAGACAAAAAGTAAATATGTTGATCTACTCGAGCAATATAAAGACATTTTCGCTTGGTTGTACGAAGATATGAAGACCTATGACACCGCTGTGATTGAACACAAGATACCCCTAAAGCTTGGTGTCAAACCTTTTAGACAAAAACTTAGAAAAATCAATCCTATTTTATTGCCTGTGGTCGAAAGGGAAGTCAAGAAGCTCCTGGACGAAAAAATCATCGTACCACTGAGATACTCCGACTGGGTAGAAAACTTGGTCCCGGTTAGAAGGAAAAGTGGGGAGATCAGATTGTGTGTTGATTTTAGAAATCTAAATAAATCCTCCCTCAAAGATAATTATCCCCTACCCAAAATGGATCACATTTTAGAAAAAGTAGTTGGGAAAAATAGGATGTCGATGATCAACGGGTTTTCCGGGTAAAACCAAATTGCTGTCAACGAGCACGATAAAGAAAAAATAGCCTTCACCACCCCTTGGGGTACATTTATGTATGATAAGATGCCTTTTGGTTTAATGAATGCAGGTGCTACTTTCCAACGTGCTATGGATATCGCCTTCATCGGCGAAAGGGACAAATTCGTGGTTATCTATCTTGATGATTTGACCATTTTTTCTAAATCTGATGAAGATCATCTGATACATCTCAAGCAGACGTTTGAAAAATGCTGCAGGTTTGGTTTGTCCTTAAACCCCCAAAAGTCTCACTTTTCTATGCAAGAAGGTAAACTCTTGGGCCATATTGTGTCTCGAGATGGAATTAAAATTGATCCTAAAAGAGTTGAAGCTATAGACACAATAAATATCCCTAGGAATGTAAAAGAGATTCAATCATTCTTAGGAAAAATAATTTTTTTGAGGAGATTTATCCCAAACTTTGTTGAAATCATGAAGCTGATCACAGATATGCTAAAGAAGAACAACAAAGTGAAATGGATAGCAGAAGCCAAAGCATCGTTTGCACGCATCAAGAAGGTTATAAGCGAGGCACCCGTACTGGCAAGCCCTGATTATGTAAAGGATTTTCTGATTTTCTCGTTCACCTTCGAACACACACTTGCCGTAGTACTCCTCCAGAAAAATGAAGAAGGTTTCGAGCAACCAATAGCCTTTTTTAGCAAAAGTCTTAGAGACGTTGAACTCGGATATGATATAATGGAAAAGAAAGCATATGCTATGGTGAATGCGTTAAAGGCTTTCAGAACCTACGTGTTACATTCCAAGGTAATTGCTTATGTACCCACCAGTTCCGTAAAAGAAATTTTGGTTCAGTCCGATAGTGATGGGAAAAGGGGACGGTGGCTTGCTAAAATTCAAGAATTTGACCTAGAGATAAAACCGACGAGACTAGTAAAGGGACAAGGTTTGGCTAAGCTCTTAGCTGAATCCAATTTCAGAGCCCTTGGGATAAATGGCCTATGGGAATGTGAAGAGTGCGTGGACATGAACAAGCTCGATGAACAAATAACTGCCATCAGAATCGAAGATAAGTTTGCCTCGTCAGATTGGTATAAAGACATAGTGTCCTACCTGCTGACCTTGAAATGACTAAGTGACTTATCCCCATCTAAAGCTAGGACGCTAAAGCTGCATGTGGTGAAGTACCGCATATCCAAAAGCCAATTGTATTGGAAAGAACCACTAGGCTTCCTATTGGTTTGTTTAGTTGAATCAGAAACAGAGAAGGTCATAAACGAATTTCACGAAGGAGTGTGCAGAGGACATCACGCCTAGAGGGCAACGGCTTATAAGATCCTGAGAGCAGGATATTATTGGCCCAAACTATTCTCAGACGTCAACGCCAAAGTCAAAGCCTGTAACCCTTACCAATTGTTCACAGGCAAGCACAAACTCCCAGCGCTACCGTTGGTTCTGGTCAAAACGGAAGCCCCTTTTCAACAATGGGGACTATATTTTATAGGCGAAATTAACCCTCATTCTAGCACTCAACATAAATGGATCTTGACTGCTACATATTACTTCACCAAATGGGTGGAGGCTATTCCAACTAGAAAGGCAACGAATTCGATGGTAATGGATTTCCTAGAAGAGAACATTTTGTCTAGATTCAGCTGCCCCTGTAAGATAGTCACAGATAACACCCAGGCATTTAAATCTATGGCTATGGTCAACTTTTTCCAAAAGTACAATATCGTGCTCGGTCATTCCACGGCATATTACCCCCAAGGAAATGGGCTAGCCGAGTCTTCAAACAAGAGTCTAATCTCTATAATTAAGAAAGTGTTGAGCGAAAACAAAAAATCTTGGCATGTGCATTTGAAATACGCTTTGTGGGCAAATCAGATAGGTACAAAAAAATCTATCGACACTTCTCCTTTCCAAATGGTATACGGGACCGACGCAGTATTACCTATAAATCTAGCGCTTCTCGTAATGAAACTTTGGAAAGATGAGAACAAAGAACCAAATCATGTCACGAGAAGAATAAACCAGCTGATTGAAGTTCAACAGCATAGGGCTGAAGTGGACGAAAGGCTGCAGAAATACCAGGATAACATGAAAGCGTTATTCGATCATAAGGCCAAGGATAGAGAATTTCTCCCCGGTGATTTGGTTTTGAAATGGGATGCTAGGAAAGAAGACTCGACAAAACATGGTAAATTTGATCATATCTAGTATGGACCGTTCAAAGTCACAGCTCCTGAAGGGAAAAATTTGTTTCTATTAGAGAATTTGGATGGTAAAACCCTCAATGCCCCTGTCAACGGGCGTTATTTAAAACACTATATGCAATAATTGGTTTCCAAAATTTCCACTGTATATACCGGTGTGTGTTTGTTTTTTATTTCACAATTTTTCTTTGGTAAGTCTACTTTTATCACAAATAAATAGGTCAGTGTTTTTTCTAGAAGTAGGGATACAAAATTTTCAACGCATTCAATTCCTTTATAGCCCTGATACTCTTCGTGTTGTTCCCTTGCAGGATCCCGGCTTGCAACCCAAACGAGAGAAAGGAATAAACAAACAGTCATATATCGGAGAATCAATTCGCCAAAAACAGGTGATAGAATTTTTTTTTCGTTATTTTAGAAGAGAACAAAGTGGTAAGGCAAAGGTACGAGTTCCAGAGATGTTTGTTTTTCAAAAAAGTATTGCTAAGGTGCCATGACGCTCTCATAAGTATGTTGTTTTCGCCTGATATGTCATTAAAAGAACAACTTCTTACTCTAGGTCCTAAAAGTTTCACCCGGATAAAGATAAGAGGTAATTGAAATAAGCGGAGGGAGTAAAGCGTCTCCGAGAAAGGGTTCCAAGAGTTGGGTTTAATCCATGACCTCTATTTTTTGAAAATCTAGGCCTTTCTCCGTCGCCCTTTTTCTGTCCCCAGATTTACCTTCTTAAAAACCAGAAACCTTTCTGTGTTTCCTACAGGGGAAGAAGAGGTGACGTTTTAGCTTTGGAAGCTGGAAAACAGATCTTAAAAAGCAAGCCAGCCCTCATAACTCCTCAGTCTCCTACTAAATAAAGTTATGCATAGGTTGATCATGACTCTTCTAGGCTTTTTAACAGTATTCAAAGGATTGAGACTTGCTCGAAGGAAGACCCCTGGAAGTAATTTTTCCCATTTTCCCTACGGGCTAAGGTGTTTTGAAAGTTAAGAGAAGGTTGGTCCCGAGTAATCAAAGCAAGTTGACAGACCTCCACTGTGAATATTACACAGATATCATCCTTGGTATGCCTTATACAAACTAATTTCCCCCACTTCGTGTTTTAAAAAGGAAAGTCCAAGAAGACGATGAAAGGAAATTCATAAATGATTGCCCTCGTCTCAACATTTAAATGCATAATTACGATTCAAAGTGGTGAAAGGAAATTCAGTAAAAAGGGCCAGATAACTTCACCGGGGTACTGAATAGGTTCGCTGACAGTGAAGCAATATCTGAGATATCTGTAAGGCTGTCATACGTAATTTTCATTCTACTCTGGTAACCAGCCTTTTCGAAACCGAATCTGCATCCCAAGTTCAGATAGGACCCCCCCCCGATTAAAAGCATGAAATTTACTTCGTTTGGTGCAAGCCAAAATCCACAGGATCTGTTGAATTTCCTAGGACTATTTCGATTATCTTAAAGTAGACCTAAATTCAGTATCGAGAAGGAGAAAGTCATCGAAAAGGCTGTAGCTGAGTTTAGAACACAGTTGAATGTTGAAAAGCTTTTCAGAGGTAAAGACGAAATCTATTTTCCCCTCTGTATCCCCTTCCTAAAGCAAGTTTCACAGAAATAAACCAATGACTCCATTTACCTAATATAGGCACGTGGTCTACTGTTCTTCCCATCTTGCAGGAAAACAGGATCCCTAGTTGGAGCCTATGTTGGAGCCACCTTTTACAAGTGGTTGAAATATAATCCTTGCAACCAAAAGTTTACCCTGACATGCGAAGTGGTGATAGTCGTTATAGTCCTAAGTCACCGTCGCTTAACCATTAAGCGAGTCTATTACTTTTATTACCTCGCGCTATTGCGCTTCAGGAGTTACAAGTCGCAAGGTTTCCAAACTCCAATATGCGAAGTCGCGAAACGGTTTTAAAAGTTTACCCAGGTTAGTGTCAGGGGTAAGTCACTTTAAACCCTAGTTAAGCACCATTGGGGTTTCGCGACTCAGTGATCACTCTCCCAAAAAACTATACCTTCGTAGCCCCGAGTCGCGAAGTCACAATTTTTATTAATAAAGCATGGGTTAATTAAGATCTTAAGTCAGATCACGTTTTTTTTTTTTTTTTTAAAACTAAATCGCATCATCGCGATTTCGGGTTTTGGGGGCTCAAAGGGTAGGAGTGAATTCTCTCGATACGGGGAATGCCGAAAAGGGGAAATTAAAGACTAAAACAAACTTAATTAAAGGAGCTAAGCAGGATTAATCGATGCATCAATGAAAACTTTAATATGCACCATCTGTGGAGTAATTTTAAATGTTTTTTGCGCTGATTCGTGCTATGACTCGTCAAACAATTATGGAATTTATTTGGACTATGACAAGGTGACAGATAGTAGGATCTCTCTTTTACTGCTAAATCTTTCTTTAAGCGATTTGACCGTTTGGTTAGCAAGGGTTTTAAATGACTAAGATAAGGGGTTTGTTTCATTATTTCAATTTTGTGTGCAGAGCTTTTTCATCAGGATATCTTTTGTCTGTATTTACGATTCTTACTACAAGTGATCTGCGTACATAATTCTCTTTCATGACTCCACGAAAGGTGTTCAAGGCGGCTGTCGAAAGTTCAGGTCAGGGCTCCGATGCTATTTCCGATACTTCACCCCGAAGTATTAATACTGTCAAAACCTGGACATACATCTTCGACATTCTTCAGTCCGAATCGGTGAATTGTTCAGATGATTCCAACGATAATGAGAAGGATGATTTGGCCACCAAATACAAAATCGTTATTCAGGCAGAAATGCACAAAATAGCGGCAAGACCAGGGCTCCTCCCCTATTATGATATGATCAGATGGGCACTAGACCATGTGGATATCCCGACCAGAACTATTATCAGCGAGCAGAAGGTGACGATTGG
Organism: Picea mariana; assembly: GCA_032191745.1. Classification (NCBI taxonomy): domain Eukaryota; kingdom Viridiplantae; phylum Streptophyta; class Pinopsida; order Pinales; family Pinaceae; genus Picea; species Picea mariana. The sequence continues at coordinate 19,188 of JASDQU010684630.1, forward strand.
GACTTTTAGACTAGAACATTTGCAGGCAATGTATTAGCTGTCACCCACACCAAACTTCGCGTACAATGCCGATTTTCTGGAATATTTCAAGGAGAAGGAATGCGAGAAATATGGCAGAAACTTGTCCAATCTGATCAGGGATTGGGTTTCGCACCCCGCAAAATTTAGAGCGGATTCTAATGGAATTTATTCAGTCTCCTCCTTAGAGCTGCCATTCAGGTATATAGCAATAATGGCCTGTAGGTTGTATGGGAGGGAGGACACCACACATTTTTTCCTCCCATGGGTGCCTCTGATTCATACAGTCGTTGAAGCTTTTTCTTTTGACTGGTCCAAATTGTTGTCGGACATTTTAACTAGTCAAATTACCGAATATCGAGCACAGAAGGCAAGTGGGAAAGCAACTTCATTTTTCATGTCCGCCTACATCATGGACGCCATTTGTTTCATGACGCCTTTCCCTCTAATGAGCTGGAGCTGGACTCCATCTAGTACAGAGCCTATCCATGTCTACCACTCGAAGCTTTGGGAGGATAAGGCTAGAGAATTCATCTACGAGATTTTCAACTGGGTAATGGTGCCACTGCATGTCGCCATTTTTGGCCAGCCGCCTCCCAGGATATCAGATAGTGTCGCGACCAACCTAAGTAGTGTGGCAGATTGGTATTTGGAGGCAAAATTTTTGTATATCAGGGTTTTCGACACCTCTGTCCCTCCATGTGCCCTCCCGCTATTCCTTCCAGATAAGATGTTGTGCCGTGAGATCGCCAGACAGTCTGTGCTTGGCAGAATAAGCAAGGAGCTCAAAGGAGTATCAAAAAAGGTATGGCCACCCTTCCCTATTTGTATCGGTGCATATTCCTTGTTATATTTTGGCCACGCCAAAGCCGAGGCTGTGGCTCTGGAAGAAATGAAGCTAGTAGACATTGACTTCAAGAAGCACGACCCTAGTAAGGTTGTGAGCAATCACCTGGCAAGTTGCGGCATGAAGAGGTATGAACATGATGATTCCCCGCATGACGAAATATTCTGGGGCGCGAGGTCCTTCACTGAATTCCTAAGTCAGATTCAAGCCTTGCCACCCGGAGACATGGCCGAATTTTTGAAATTTCGGGAACACCGACAAAGTTGTCTCCCCTAGATTTTACAGGGTGAAACCCCAGAGCTTTTAGTTACAAAGAAGAGGGGAGCCAAAGGTGCAAAGGACTCGAGTCCTAGTGGGGAGAAGGACCAAGGGAAAGCCAAGGAGGCTGGAACCTTAGAGCTAGGAGCCGAAGTCCCCCAGAAGCAGGAAGGAAACCCCGAAAAGGGTGAGCCAGGCAAGCATGCCCAAGGCTAAGCAGAGATACCATCGCATGGATCGGGCGACTCACTTTCGCTTGCACCAAATGAGTCGGTTACAGAAGTCAGCTCGAAACAAACATCCAAGAAAATCGACAGTCTGATTGCTATTGTCACACCCTTGCAGTTCACAAAGGGGAATCTTGACATGGGATGGATTTTCAATGAAGAAATGACACCTATTTATGTAGAGGAGATTCCTCCCAATGAATTTTTCTTTGACAAGAAAAGAAAGGCTGTGGTAAGGCAAGGATTTTATCAAAAAGAGGGTGTAGTAGCTAAAAAATTTAAAATCATGACAGATGGGAAGGCCGCAAAAGAGGGAGAATTTGCAGAGGAGATAGACGGGACACTAGGGGCTTATGCTATAGCCAATCAATACTCAGTTGGGACTTTGACAACCCAGTTGAAATGAAAGAACCTCCTGATCAGTAAATTGGAAGATAACGTGGCTACTGTCGAAGCGAATGTCAGGGATGAGGTGAGCAGGAGCCTTGAGAAAGCCCGAACAACCGACCTGCGTGAAATCGAGAAGCTCAGGTTCGACCTCGAGCAGGTGCACCAGTGGATGCAAACTAGCCAAACACAGGTAAGCCAGCAGGGGCAACAGATTATAGAGTTGCAGTCAAAATTGGAGGTGGTCGAGAAACAGGTTGTAGACATAAAAGTGTTCAGATCGTAGGCCATTGAAATCCGACATAAGTTACTTACAGCTCAACAAAACTTGCTGTCAAAGGTTAGGACCATTCAGAACCATTTCCGGACGATAGAGAAAATATTAGGAAACATTTCTTTGAGAGACAGAGAAGTTGGGGCAGCACGGGTCGCTTTCCAAGATGTTGTTATAGATACAGGGAAGATAGAGACAATTAGCAGCTCAAAATTATCCATCGTGGAACAAACCAGAGGTAATATCACGCTGAAGGTATGGGAGCAAAACATATCCGAAAGCAGGGGGAGAGCTAACGGAGTAAAGAATTTCTGTGAGGAAAAGTTCTCTTTAATAAATAAAGGTTTGCTAGATCTTGATAAGGAGAGCAGTGCTGGGACACTGGGAAAAATCAATATAGCTAAACATTTGTTGGACATCAAAGAAAACATGGAGGAGAAGCAAGTGGAGATATCCCAGATTAGCCAGGTTGATATGACCCAAATGGACAAATGGCTAGTACAACCAAGTTTACAATTATGCTCCATCATCACGGAGGACCGACAAGTGAGAAAGAATTTACCACAACTGGCGAAGAATTGTTACACTCTTGAAGCAAGCGACCAAGC
>JASDQU010684630.1:65301-86151 GCA_032191745.1 Picea mariana
TGAAAAAGACAAAAAAATCAAATATACCCCAAAAAGAGGAAGGGAAAAGTATTTTCTTTGTATTGGCAACACAATGAGTTGCCCTTGGATAAAGCACATCTTTCAGTTTGTTCATCAAACCCTGCGATTTAATGTGACCTTAGGAAGTTGTTCCCACTACATTGAGTTGTGTCCTCCTTCGTTTGGTTATTCTTCTAAACATATGGAGAGTTTGTGTTTCCTCCTGCCTCATAAACTTATGTTAATGCCATGCTTCTTGAGTCTCATCTTTTGTCATTCTATTATCCAAGGGAAGTTTTTCTAAGCCTGATTCGGCCCCTCTTCAGTTTGTCTCTTGCCCTCATGCCCAGCCATCCTCAAAGTCCAATCAAGTCTTTGTTCAAAATCAATGAAGCCTTCAGTCTAATCATCAAGATTCTCTAGTCCATGACCGACAAGCCGTCGAAGACCTCTAGGTAGTGAATTCGTACACTCATATTACACTCATACCTGAGTTTTGAGGATTTTGAAGTTGTTTCTCGAGCTCTGAAGACCTCATCTCCAACCATCAGGCCTTATCATCTTCTAGAAGATGGATACTATACATGTACATCTTTTTTATTTTGAGATGTAGATCTGTTGTGTATTGCTCGTGGCTACACTTTATATAGTTATATGACATGGATCTAGTGTATTTGATTGGCAGCCATGATTTTATTTCATCTCGATCATGGGTATGCCCATCTCGGTGAGACAATTGTTATTTTGCAGATGGAACCTCCCGAAGTCTGGTCCCTGGGCTCACTGGCTTGGTACATTGATAAAGATTGATAATGTATTTCGGCCATCATATGCTCTTCTGACCTCACACATTAGGGGGCATCTATTATAACCCTAATTTTCACCATACATGCTTACCTGGCATCATGCCATCTCATATTCCTTCTTTGCTAAGCTAGTACTGAACAACTCTTCTTAAAAACACCCTTTTTAAAAGTACACACACCCTGCTCGACTACAACCCACGTGTACACTCTTGCTGAACCACTACAGCCCACGTGTACACTCTAGCCAACCCACTATAGCTCATGTGTACCTACAAAAGCACAAAAAATGGAAAGTTGCCAACGAAACATGCAGTTTTGGGTAAGTTAACTAAACCTTTCAACCATGCATGGTCAATCACTTGACCAAATACTTATCTCCTTCTAGCCTATAAAAGAAGGGTTAGGGGTCCCATTTGAAAGGAGTAAGAAGAGTCTAGAAACTCTTCCCAAATTTATCCCCCTTTGCTCCAATTTCCTGCAATTGTATTATGAGGTTGAGTAGTTGGTGCATTGTGAAGAGGAGCCCAGGACCAGGTTCGAGGAGCAATGTTATCCACATATTGTAAAGTTTACTCTTGTGAAGATTAATAAAAAAAAGAATGTTTTTTTCGTCCCACCATATTATGTGTTCAAATTTTGTATTTATTTTATGATATTGTCACAACTAACCCAACAATTAGTATATGAAATGCATGTTCGTAGGTTTTTGTTTTCTCATATGTGAATGCAGGTCAGCTTTGGGAGGAGGCCTGCAATCAAAGAGTGAGTGAAAGCAAAGGGATGGACAACAAACGAAGGACTTAAGGTAGAGTTACTGAATCTCATTTACCCCTTTGTATTGCATGAATGTGGGGTTTTGTGTTGGGAGAATAGGAAAGAGTAGAAGCCTTTGAAATGGTCATTTTCTGCATGCATGATTAGAGCCCTTAAATGCTAAGTCTGTAGGAGGGATTCCCACCCACAACAGAGACCACATGGCAATAGAATGAATAAGAATTGTTGTGCTATTACATTGGTATTTTGACACTATACCGACATCCTTCCAACCATCTTCATAACCATGTGTTATTCTGATGGACAAGCACTTTTGTAACATGATGTCGATCTTTCGACACATTACCAATGCAAAGCCAATGACCTTGATCACCACATGTCACATTCATGAATGAGAATTTTGTAACATAACATTGGTCTTCGAACACATGTCATATGAAAAATCAACCATCATGGTCACCACATGTCACATGCATAAGAAATTGTTGTGTATTTTCATCCGTTTTTCAATAAAGTTCAAATATTAGAGAGATGCACAAAGTACTCAACATCATAAATATGTCAAAAAATGGAACACCTTGTCGGAACAAAGAATTCCTAAATGTGATAAATACATCACGAAGATGTTAGAAAAAATGGTGAAACAATTGCAAGTTTGTAATTAAGTTCTTGGAATTTTGATGTGCTCTTAATTTTAAAAAATAAAAATAAAAACTTCATGTTTAGACTAGCTTAAACACTATGTGATGAAATTATCAATGTTTCCAATAGCTAGGCATTAAACCAAAACCATAGAGCTTATACCCAAGAGAAAATGGATTTTCTAAAGAACATCGCTAGTAGACTTTTTGGGTTGAATTTGAGATTTGAAATATGGGTAAGGGAAGTTGAAATGAGAGGATCCCCCTGATATTTAACATTGTTCTCCACAACAATCCAAAAAATCAATGTGTTTGAATCAAATGCATGAGTTTATGTTTGAAAATAGTATGGGGGGAATTGTGGTGTGAGTTAAGACTCACAGCCTACCCATTCTCTATGCAAGCCACACGTTAGCAAGGTAATGCTGGAGTGATGTGCTCATAACCATAGATAGTCATGTAAGGCTTGCAAATCATAAAACTAACAACTATACAATGCAAAGGGTCATACCCATGCCAATAATGAAAATAGATCTTGATAAATCAGGGTTAAGGATGGATTAATATTACCTTATATGCACATCCATTCACTACCATGCAAACATGCACAATGAAAGTCAAATGTGGGTCATTCCATGTATAGAGTTAACCTCCTACCCAATGTTTGAGTTTGATCCAAAAATTGTGATGGGTTTGAATTCCATGAGAAATTTGAGGGTTGAAGAATATAACTGGATTGAAATGCTTCCAAAATAGGTCACATACAACATGCAAGTAGGGTCATTTAATGGAGCTTTTTATAGTCTAAAATGCCACTGCTATGCATTTTTTACATTGACCTACTCATTTACACATTTTCCAACCACTTTTGTTGAGGTTCCTCTTAAAAAACATCTTTTTGTATGGTGTATGTGCCCTGATACACATGCAGAGTGTGTACATACGTGACCTGAATACCTAACAACCTGCTTGTACTCTCAAAAGTTGCAAAAAAATACAAACCCGCACTTTCTGGCAGAGTTTACGGTCTATTTTGAGTTGCACAACCATTTTAGCTCTTGTAGCCCTTCTGAAAACTGAATAACCATCATTTCTCCATATTAAAGGGCCCTAGGGGGGTCATTTGAAGAGATGAAAGAAGAGGCAATTGAACTCTACCAAAAATTTCTCCCTCTCTCATTCCAAGCCTTTGCATCATGTTATGAGTTTTCATCCTCAACATTCCCAATCATTTATCCTTCTTATGCAATCCATCCATTTCCTTATGTTGGCATGTTGGTTGCAAGGATATCACTTTGGGAATGGTGTACTTGGAGTCTAATTAGAGGAACCCAAGCGAGGTTCATGGAGCCATGTCGACAAGATTAAGATTGTATCTTATCATATTGTTTTCAATAAAAGAGAATTTTTTTGTCCCAAATCTATGTGTCTTCATGTTTATATTTATAAATTGTTTTCATGAATATTTAGGACTTTAAATGATCTTGGTGATTATGAATATGTTGTTGTATATTGTTCTCTGAAGTTGTTTCAAGCCAACATTGGGAGGAGGCATGCAATCCAAGAGTGAACAATGAGAGGAAAGGATCTACTACAAACAAAAGGACTTAAGGTGCATACCTTGATTTACCCTTCCTTTCCTTAATTGTCATTAGGTCTTATTAGATTTGGGTGGAATAGGAGTAATTTTGTCTTTGAAGGTGTCATTGCTCTACCTAGTCGCTAGACCCTAATTAGGGGGATTTTCCCCCAAAGTAGAGCTAGACCCTCAATACATTGATAGAAAACTTGAGTAATGGAGAGAGAAGGGTTGAGATCAAGCAAACAAACAAAGATTCTAGAATCAGAATAATAATGCATAGGGAATAAAATGCATTCATCCTCAAGCCTCCATAAACAAAGCTAAAAAAATTCCAAATAGTGAGTTCAAAGTGACCATCCCAACAAGGGTGAAAGCCATTAAAATACGAGCTTGATCCCTTGTCATTCGATCAAAATTGAAGGTCGATAATGATCCACACAAAACCATGCATGAATTTCATTTAATCAAAGTGTAAATGTGAACTACTCCAATGCATATTACACCCTTTGATTAAATGCATTTCCAATGTAAAATGCATTTTCAAGTCAAATAATCAAATCACCATGTTTTTCCACATTTATAGTTAGGGATGAATGTAATTTTTCATTAGTCATTAAGGCAAGGTCAAGAATTTAGGTCTTGACCTTAATGCTTTGTATACATAATCTTGAAATGACTTATTCCTTGAGCTCTTATATCCTTCACTATATTTGTAACATAGGGAACTTGTGCACAAAAAAATATGTGTCTTGTAGGTATAGCATATCACATTTTAACGAAAGACAAGGGGCCATCAAACCATATTAACTCGTGAACTATATTCAAGAAGACCATGCAACATTTCTACTGCTATGTATTAATTTTTCACATGTATTTGTATGACTCATGTAACCAATTAGAATGTAATCAAAATTGTGTATAACCATCAAAAATAAACAACATGCCATAACCATATCATCATCATGAGCATGAAACCATCATCACCACCATGTAAAAAGTAGAGATAAATTGAAATAAGCATGAACAAAGAATCATAATGAACAAGATTTCCATAATCACATCATCCTTATATGTCCAATGCATGCTAGGTGGTGGGCCCATTAGTAGCATATCTAGGGAATAATTGGTGAGACAAATTTTCCAATGGCAAGGTCCAGCAATTCAGGTGGTTGCCCCTTTAATTTGGATTAGATTTAGGAACTTGTTGAAAAACTTTGCGATCATATTTGGGTTCACTAGAAAATGGGTCAAAATCGTCAAGTCGCACCTAGAAATATTTTGATTCTTATGTTATTTTAGAGTAAGAGAAGTCAAATCATTATACCTCATCCTCAACCATATTCTCTAAACAATTACATTAAATTCCTAAAACATTACAACTATCGCGCTAATGTCGTTGGTACATTAGCGCTAATCTAGTGTGGTACTCTGAATTTAGCGCTAATCTAGTTGGCACATTGAAGGGCTCACATACATACTCAAAACTTATTTAAAATAGGGCACCAATAGGCCCCCAAATCAATGGTTGTCTTTCCCTTGAAACAATGGAATGCACTCATGCAAAATATGTCTAAAGATGAAAGTTCTCGCTTTACTTTCATGGTGAATTCTCAAAATCTCTGAGTAACCTCATTGTAAACCATTTATATTTTTTGCATGTTTCCTTAGTACTTAGTAAGCATCTCCATAGTCACTATCCATTTAATAGGATTTTGTTACTTAGATACTTGAACTACTTCTTATGCTATCTTACATACCTAATTTAATTGGGCATACTTTTTATCATCCTGGTATCGAAATTGTGGTCTTGACACTGTGCCAACTTATCCACAACTTTTAGTTGTTCATAGTGCATACTCATGTTGAGAGAAGTCACTTTAGCCATACTCTCATTGCACACAATAGTGGGTAAAAATTTGATAATCTATTTCTTTTCTAATATTTGAATTTCCCATAGTTTAATCAAATTTTATTTTTCCTACACTTCAAGAACATATTGATGGTTGTTCAAAAACTGAAAGTTGGAATTAACTAGGTTTGAGAACCTAGTTGCACCATCCTTGATATGTTGAAACTTATCTTCAACAATGTTGAGGTGTTCATATTACTATCCTTCTTCTTTTTTTGGTACATTCTTGTACTTGATTTTGAATTATATGTTCTTCTTATTTAAATTTTGATATGCTTTCCTTAAAAGAGGCACCTTTTATTGAGTAAGCATAGGTGGGAGTACATATGGTTGGAAATATGAGACTTCAATATAGAATTCATCCACCTTAGATACTAAAATAAATTTTACCCTACCACCTTGGCATGTTTCCTTGTTAAATTTTAGTAAGTTGTTCCAAGGATATGCATGTATCATATAGTTCCTTTAACATATCATTAATATTTCTTGTCATGTTAGTTGAAGGAATTGCAAATTGGTCTAGGTCCATGCAAGGAAGTTGATCTAGAATTTTTCCCATCATTGGAGCCTCATGAATTACGATGGCGAGAAGGTCGATGTGAAGAACCCTCCTCTAAATGTTAAGCCCTAAATCATGGCACATTACCCCTTACTTGGGGCATACTACATTAGTATTGTTATTTTATTTATGTCGGCTTGGGTCCATTAGTTGTAACTGTACCTCGTAGTCTACTGTATATACCAAGGAGACCTTTTCATTTGGAATCATCTTGTATTTGTGAATTCTTGTGATGTATAAGAAGGTTTCCCCCTTGAAGAGGCTTATTGTTTGAATTTCTCTCTTTTTCAAGGCATGTATTACTTATTCTAAGATTTTTTATGCTATTTTGATATTTAGTTCTTAACATTTGGTTTCAGAGCTAGACAATCCTCGGGACTAGCGTCTTCAAAAAAAGTCTTCTTCGAATTTTCAATACAAATTTGTTTCTGGAAGGTTTAGGGATCTATAATTTAGATGGTGTAGAGGATACATATAGAGCTATTTGGGGTACAAATTTCATATCTTGGTTCATTATATTTTTGGAGATAATTCTATTCAAATTAGGATCTTTTACTAGTCCTGAAACTATTTTGAAACAAGTCGTATTGGAATTTTCACTCCCAATTTGTTTCAACTTAGTTTCAGGTTCTGAAATTTTTACATTACAAATCAGGAATAGTGAAGTATATTGTATAAAAATTTGATCCCTTGATTCTTTGTACTTTGAAATTTATTCTCTAAATAAATTAGGGTTTTTGGCTAGTCCAGATTTCATTCTAAAACAAGTGTTTTTGGGAAAATGGTTATATATGAAGCCACGGAGCTCCAAATTGAGTGATACTTGTTTTGGAGAATCCAATATTGGTTTAAACTATGGGGTTGGAAAAAAGACACATCATGCTACCTCAGGAAGAAATTTTAGACTCAAAAGGACCGAAATTGCAGAGCTACAACAGAAGAAAGGTCGGCTAGAAGAACAGTCTCCAAATCAGGGTTTTAAAAGGTGTGTTTTGTTTTTGGAAAATTGCATATATTTTGTTTAGAAGATCCAATTGGATTGATTCAAAAAGTGGAATAAAATGGGATAAAAGGAGTATCACCTAAATTTGGGAGAATCTTAGGGATTTTTAGGTACAAATTTATTTCGACGTCTCTAAACTTAGGAGTTGTCGTTACTTGTCAGCGCTACAACTCGAGGACAATGTGGTTCTTCCATGTACCTAGAGTATATCGAAAGGCCCCTTTTGAGCAGTTCTGCATTAGATACTACTACGAATTTGAGCTCCCACGTACTTGGCATATATCGAGAGACCCCCTAGAATTCTGAGACCAACCAATTAAACCATTTGGTCATCTTTTTTCTATAGTACACCGAGAACAACACTCAAGGAGATCACTCTCTAGTACTTGGGTAGTCAGATAGTACAACTAATGGCATTGTAAAGCCTCCTTAGTTAGTTCCCTAAGATATTGGGTCGAGTACTATTGTTAGACCCTGCATGTATATTAGAGAGTTATAGCACCTAGCACTCCCTTTTCTGTAAGGATCTTTGCCTAAGCCAATGAGGAATTCCTACCTTGTAGTGATGTTTGGCTAACATGCCAAAAAAAAGGTAACTTCTACATGAAATAAGCCCTCAAAAAATCCTAATTGGACTCTTGATGAAGGTGAATAAATGCGCAAGGACATAGATGATTTAAAAAATATGGAAATAACAAAATATGAACTACAAAGGATGATGGATTCAACTGAAGCTAAGCTGGAAGTGATGATGGATGGATTAAAAGGGGATATCATGGAAGGGTTGAAAAAGTTGCTAATAGAGAGGCCACCTAAAAGTGACAATGTATCCCATGAAATCCATGATCAGTACACAAGGAAAATGAATCAATATTGGAGAAAGTCCATCTTTGGGTTGAAGACCAACCACTTTCCTAAGATCGATATGAGTAAGTTTGATGGCAAGGATCCAATCACATGGATACTCCAAATTGAGCAGTTCTTTGATCTACATGATGTGCCACACAAAAAAGGTAGGAATTGTGTCCTTGTATTTAGAACTTAATCATTTTGTGTGGTATCGATGGATTTTTTCTCGCAAATCACTTGTCACTTGGAAAATTTTCATGGAAGAAATGATAGCACACTATGAGGATACAAGGAGCAATACCTTCTTCATCCAATTGATAAATATCAAGAAAAAGGGTTCAATTAGGGAGCACATTGAGAACTTCCAAATATTGAATATAAAGGTAAAAAATATTCCAGATGAGCCCCTAATTGATGTCTTCATAGGAACTTTAAAGGATAACATTTAACATGAGGTTCTCCTTTGGGAATCCAAATCATTGGAGAATGCATTCAGGGTGGTGAGAAATGTTGAAAGTAAAAATCTGGCTATGGCTACTAGAAGGACCACCCCTAACATCCATCAAGAGAATAATTTTCCTTCTTCTAAACCACATCAACCTACAAGGTTGACACGACAACAATTGAAGGAAAGAAAAGAAAAAGTTTTATGATTTAATTGTGACAACAAGTATAGTAAGGGACATGAGTGTGGTGAGAAGAAATTATTCTACATAGTTCGTGAAGAGGAAGAAGAATAAGAACAAGAAAAATAACCTTCTCAAGATGAAGATGTAGAAGATATTACTTCTAAAGAGATGACTCTCACCGTATCATTTCATGCATTAGATGGAATTATAACTCCTCAAACCCTCAATATCGAAGGATATATAAAAAAGGAAAAGGTAATAGTGCTAATTGATTATGGTAGTACTCATAATTTCATTCACTGTAAATTAGACAAAACTCTCAATTGCTTTATATATCCAGCACCAGAGTTTCAAGTAATGATTGAAAATGGAGGAACTATCAATTGCCCAGGAAAATGCCATAATATCAATCTTACTATGGGGGAATATGTAATGAATAGTCCAATGATTTATATACCCATGGGTGGTGTTGATCTCATACAAGGGGTCCAATGGTTACAATCATTGGGAGTAGTGGCTTTTAATTTTCAATAACTTTTCATGAAATTTTCATTGGAAGGAAATGAATTTGAGTTAAAGGGTGTCATAGGGACCCAATAAGGTGCTAAGCTCTAATGGCATGAAACAATTATTGAAAAAGGGTCATCAGTGTGTAATTTTTCAACTATGCTCACTAGATGTTCAAATATCTAAGCGATCTATTCCTCTATATCTCCAAGGGATCGTTGATAGGAATTCCAAAGTATTTGAAGATATTCTCATAGGTATTCCACCCACTCATGATCATTCTATTCTTGGGAGTGTTCCTCCTAACATCAGGCCTTACAAATACCCTTATGCCCATAAGAGTGAAATTGAGCATATGGTTGAAGAAACGTTAGAGATTTGAATTATTAGACCTAGCAAAAGTTCTTACTCTACACCGGTGGTAATGGTACTCAAGAAAGAGGGATCATGGCGCATGTGTCCAAATTATAGAGAGATAAAAAATATCACCATTAAATATAAGTTTCCCATTATCATCATTGATGAATTATTAGATGAACTACATGGGGAAATTTACTTCACAAAGTTGGATCCTCGTTCAAGGTATAATCAGATTAGAATGAAGGAACAATGTATCCCAAAAAAAACATTCGGAACTCAGGAAGGCCATTATGAATTTTTGTTCATATCTTTTAGCCTTATGAATGCACTTTCCACATTCCAAAGGTTGATGAATTTCATTTTCAAGCCCGCCCTTCAAATTTTTTTGTTAATATTTTTTGATGATATACTAATCTATAGTGTTGGGTATGTGTTATATTATTTGCACGAGTAGTAGTGTTTGAGCACTTGCACCGGGCGCGTAGGGGGGTAAGAGGGGGGGCCTCTAGGCCCCCCCTCGGGGGGTGCAGAGGGGCGGAGCCCCCCGCGCGGGGGTTCGGGGGCAGCGCCCCCAAAAAAAAAATTTTGGGCCGACATATTTCCGGGACCACGTGATATTAGGTGGTTTTCGGCACATGGTTTTTTGCCGATGGTTTTCTATTTCTGGTTAAGGAATTAGGGTTTTGGACTAATCCAGGTCATTGGGTTAGGGTTTTGGATGCCGTTGGCTCCTATATGTATATTGTATTGTAAACAATGTAACACAATGTGTATCAACATAATATATGCTGGTTTTCCAGGTTTGGGTTTCCAGGTGAAAAATCTCTGTGTAATGTTCGTATTTGCCATTGTATCTTTTCTGTTCTTTTCTGAATATCGGTTTGCAGTAGATATTGTAAAAGGTTATAATTTACATATAGCAAGTATTGGCAAGATCATGTTCGACATGTTGATAGGGTTCTACAACTACTAAAGGAGCAACCACTATATGCCAAACCGTGCAAATGTTTCTTTAGGGTGAAGGATGTAGAGTATTTGGGTCATATTGTATCTCATGAAGGTGTCAAGGTAGATCCTAACAATATTAAAGCCATGATGGACTGGTCAATTCCCAAAACATTGAAGAATCTTAGAGGATTTTTAGGTTTGATAGGTTACTACTGCAAAATTTTTTGGAACTATGGAAGAATAGTAGCACCTTTAATGACATTAGATAAGAATGATGCATTTTCATGGACTTTAGAGGCAACTCAAGCTTTTGAACAACTTAAAGAGGCAATGTGTAAAGCTCTTGTCTTGACCACACCAAAATTCACAAAAACCTTTATTGTGGAATGTGATGCCTCGGGAAATGGCATTGGTGTTGTTCTAATGCAAGAAGGAATACCCCTTTCTTTTGAAAGTTGGCCACTCAAGGTAAAGGACTTACACAAACCAATTTATGAGAAGGAAATGATGGAAATACTACTCGCATTGAAGCAATGGAGCCCTTACCTTATAGGTAGGCACTTCAAGGTCAAAACAAATCATGAAAGTCTTAAATACTTCCTGGAACAAAGACTGTCATGAGAAGATGAAAACAAATGGGTGACCAAGATGTTGGGTTATGACTTTGAAATCATACAAAAAAGGGAAGCAAAATTTTGTGGCAGATGCACTCTCAAGAAAGCATGAAGATGTTCAGGCATTTCTTTGTGCTATCTATATCATCCAACCTAATTGGATTAAAAAAGTAAGGGATTAATGGAAGAATGACAAATAAGTGTGTGTTATCACTCCATAAATTTCCTTGGCTATGGAGGTAAGTCACAGAGGTAACCACAAACCAACTTACAACTTGAAAGCTAGCCCTTCCAACCCAGAGAGGGCTCTCTCTTTATAGCTCAGTCAAGAATGACATGCTATCTCATCAGTACAATGGCTATATCATTGATGAGGATAGGGTATAAAATGGGGTTTGGTTGGGAAAAAGGAAAAAGACCATTGTGCTATGGAGTCAAACCCTGAAAACAAATGAAAACAATGATTGTAGGTAGAACCTTTCAGAGGAACAAAGGATAAATTAGGTGGATGAAACCTTCAGTTTCTAATTTTTTGTAGGGGGTGAAAGAGGGAAAAGGAAACACATAAAGGAATTAGAGCACCATATAGGTGAATTTTGACCTAGTTAGGAAGAAAGGACAGAGTTTAAATTCTTTGAGTTTAGAGCACCTTTTAGATGAATTCTAACTCTTAAAAACCAATTTAAAAGGAGGAAAATATGATATGCAAGAAGAGACACAAGAGACACATACAAAATACAAGGAACACACTATTAGATCATCACCATTAGAATCTCTTTCATGAAGGTTCTAGACTTCTGCATTTCATTCCATTCAGATTCAAATATTTACAATGAAGCTCAAAAAATACTATATTTCTACCAACTCCCCCCCTTGAACACCTTCAAAATGATCCAATTTATAGATAAACACCCTCACTAAGATAAATAAGTCGAACTCCCCTTCTATCCTATGATCTTGGATCTGATTACATAAAAAAGAAGACAATTTGTAAACTACTTGTTAAAAATAGAAAATTCGTTTTGCTAGAAAATATGGGTCAAAGATAACATCATATCTCTCAAATAACAATAGTTGTTATAAAACGGGGAGATGGTTTGGAGATGAACCCATTCTTGAGAAAAACCTCTTCCAGTTTTTGAAAATTCTTCTCCATATTCTCGATATACACGCCCAAAAATGATGACTAAAACAAGAAAATATTAAATGCTAAAATATGGAAAAATGGACCGTAAAGATTCATTTGAATCTCTCAAACTATAAAACTTGTGTAAAAAATGAAAGAGGTTTTTTATTGAGATAATTCTTGAAAAAAACCTCTCTGGTTTTTTCCAAACTCCTCTTCAACTGCTCAGGAAATGAGCTTGAAGTTGACTACAAAAACATACATTTCCAGAACTTGCGTAGCACACTTGATTTTTCTTGAAACGCGTGCAAATTAAGGTGGAAACAACTTGATGAAAACCATTTTTGACCTCCAATGTGGTACACCAATCACTTCATGCTATATTTTTCATTCATATCTGACTACAACATTTGTGTAGCGCTGGCTCACTACCCAAGTGTTGTGTAAGCGTGTTTATTAGTCAAAACTGTAGCTAAGTTCAAGAGGTTGCCTCATACTGTCATTATTTTTTAAATCAGAGGCACAAAGACTTCAAAAATACGTTTCTTATAGAAATATGTTAAACCTTTCTAATTTTGTTCCTCCTTTAATCACCATTTAGGTTGTATATGTAATGGCTCCTTTCCCCAAAAATGTAAAATTGTGAGTTTCCTCCCTTCATATTTGTGCTACTTATGCAAGTAGCTCTAGTATTCTTCTGGATTCATCATTAAATTGCATATTTTCTTTAGATGCATGTTCTCCTTCCTCAATGTTAGGTTATGCACCTTCAAATTCCCCACTTTCCTTAACAAGACTACATTTCTCTTCAATTTTGACTCGGTGTTGGAAAGGGCTTCACAAGCATTATCTATGGTTGGCCTGCATTCCTTAAAATGTTTCATCATGTTGTGTTATGATACTCTTTTCTCTTATATAAGATGGTTAGTCAGGTCTTGAGCCCCCTTTGTTGTATTTATTTTTCCCTTGAGTGGCCATGCTACAGATGTAAGATAAAACACTAAAACTGGTAAAGGAAGGAAGGTTTCAAAGGATAAAATCTGGCAGTAAACTTTGAACAACAAGCAACAAGTCTAAGGTTTACTTCATTGTCAAAGGGTTCACCATAGGGCAGAGCTGAATCTAAATCTTAGACTTGCAACTGTAGGGTATTTGGTAGACATCAGGATTAACCTTTCAACTCTTGCACAACAAAAACAAAGGATATGTAGCACACTATAAGGTATTTGTGTAGCAGGTGGAGTAATTTAATTTTGATGTGTAGTAGAGGTATGATCGTTGGAGGAGAATGTTGTGCAATGAGAAATAGTTGATAAAATACAAAGTAAGCTAAGAAAATGGGATTTTTATAGAGATAGGTCTGTTTGGGATGATAAGATACTTTGGGCAGAACCTAGGTACTTGTGCAATGTATTTACACAACGTGCGCAACTTTCTGCAGTTTAGGTACAAAAACCACTCCATAGGTAGTAAAAATTCCATCATGATCTTTAATGACCCAATGACCTTGACAACATTTTATGAGACACAACTCTTTTAAAGGAACACACACACACTCAATGACTCAAGTTGGAATGCATTGGTCTTCTCAAGATAAAGGTATGACTTTACAAACTCTGAACAAACTCAAAACTTTACTCAAAAATAAAGATGCTATCAGTGTGGACTCTCATTCAAAGGTTTCAAAAAAATTCCAGTGCATCTGATACATTTACATGGAAACATGATTCACTATAGTACAAATATCGCTTATATTTATGTAAGAACTCCCAACTCAAACAAAAGGTATTTTTGGAATTTCACACCTCTTTGGTAGGAAGGCACTTATGATTTTTGAAAACCTATCATAGGGTCAAGAGGGAATTTTTTTTGGATGTCCTTAAAACTGATGTTCAAAGGTTTGTGGGAGAATGCTTTTTTTTCCAACAAAATAAGGTGGAAACAATTAATACCCCGGGTCTTTTACAACCATTATCCATTCCAAGTCAACGTTGGGAGAAGGTTTCCATGGATTTCATCATAGGGTTACCAAAGTCTGAAGGAAAGAGTGTCATCATGGTGATTGTTGATATACTTACCAAGCATGCACACTTTTGTGCACTCTCTCATCCTTTCAAAGCCAATACATTTTCTACCGCATTCATGGAGATAGTTCAAAAGCTACATGGAATCCCAAAGATTATTGTAAGTGATAGAGATCCCATCTTCACTGTAAATTTTTGGACATAATTATTTTCTTGTTTGGATACTCAATTGGATCATAGATCATCTTATCATCCTCAATATGATGGACAAACTGAGATAGTGAATAAATGTCTGGAATTCTACCTTCATTTCTTTGTCTATGATAAAAAAACACAATGGTTCAAGTGGTTACCCTTGGAAGAATGGTGGTATAACACTCCCTTTCATACTCCAAACAAAATGACACCATTTATGGAACTTTATGGATATCACCCACCATCCATCACTTCTTCTCTAAAATAAAAATATAAGGTTCAAGCAGTGGAAGATCACATCAAGCATCGACAACAACTTCTCCAACTCTTAAAGGACAACCTGACCATGGCACATAATCGCATGAAACAACAAGCCAATCAACATCATAGTGAAAGAAGTTTTGAAGTAGGGGATTGGGTATTTTTAAAACTACAACCATACAAACATATGTCCCTCAAGAAAGCTAAGAAGGATAATAAATTATCACCGAAGTGTTGATGTTTCGACAACATTAGGAAGACATTCTCTTAGAATAATAATTAATAATATGATTATTGATTATTAAATATCATATATAATAAAATAAATGATAATAATAAATAGTTATTGATTATTCAAGGGGCGCATCCTTTCATGGATGGTCACCATAGGTTCCCTATATATGGAACACTCATCATTGTAATAATATATTGATTATATCTCATATGAAGAAAAACAACATGGTATCATAGCATGAATGGGCTTTACTCCCTCACAAGAGGGCCTAGGAAAATGAGAAAGATAGAGACACAGTCTCAGATATAAATTTTCTTTGAATATCGTTGGGAATCTATTGGAAAGCATTGGGAAAATTTTACTAGAGAGAAAAAGAGAATAGCGATCATGATGACATGATCGAGTGGAGGTTGCACACTTACTTTCTGTGGTGTCCAAGGGAATTGATCACATTGATGAAGGGTTTCTCGCTAGTCTACTAACAGAACAGAACCCTCTAGGATCCCACAACCAAAATCACACACCTCAAATCCGAGCAATAGGAGAATCGAATATGAATTAAACTCGATTCCTTTCTTTGTGATTTCTCGAGAGACCTAGACAAACAACGTGCAAATAATTTATTTTTAACACGATCAATTGGTCAAGTGGGCTCTGCACCTAAGAAAATGGTGAGATGTTTGAGTGGATTATGATTATCATCGGTGGCAATGATGTAGCTGCATTTAATATGGCTCTAATTGGTGGGTTGTTTTTCTTGAAGGAAGAATATTGAAGAGACATTGAACAGAGATATTTACATGACTAGAACGAAGGCTTCCACTATTGTTATTTTGGTATTCGTTGATTTAATTCGAAGCCAATATCCCTGGAAAAAAAATGACATAAATGTTCTTCACAAATCTATCGATAGAGAACCCCTCGACCTTATTTTTGATGGATTCAAGTGCCCACGAAGACTCTTAAACCACCAAGAACAAGCTCACTGAAGAGGGTGAAAGATCCTATGAGTTTGAGAAATCTTTCCCTCTGACTTGATTTGTTCCTAGTTCAATATGATATCGAGAATATGTATAAATGGATCTTCAAGGAGAGGCCTAAAAATGTGTTGGTAAAGATGCAACTTCGTAGTTATATGAATGGGCATGCTAGGATTGGAGAGACACAATTCCATTTTATTGTCAAGATAGATTTTGTTTAGTCTCATCGGATGCAACGAAAACATTACATAGAATTTTCCAACCCTCAATGCCTTCATGGGATTGAAGTTTTGCAATATCCTAACTTGTTGAATTTAAGTGAATCCGATCATAAGCGATGGATGGAGGTTACTTGTAGGGGTTTTGACTTCTCTATTCCATTAGATGCATACACATTTTCATCTAGGAGGAACTTTCCTAACATTGATTTTGAGCTTGTAAATATAAACCCTTTCAACTGCTTTAATAAGCCTCCTCCGTTGAAAAACTGTCTCAATGGGTCTGGGTTAAATTTGTCTACTAAATCCTTTAATGATGCAGTGTATATTTCTCCAAGTAATAAGAGGATAAAGGATTTGATATCTTTGGACAACATCCTAGTAGTTATGTGCTACTAGTGGATTGCTATGTAGTCATGAGAATATGGCAGTGGTTGTGCACCACTGGAAAATAGTTGTGTACTACTATGACATGGAAACATTTGTGTACTATTGGATGAAATTACAGTAGCTATGTGCTACTGGTTGATTGCAGCATAGTCCTAAATAATGTGGTGGATTATTTGAGCTACCAATGGCATGGTAGTAGAAGTATGCTATTAATTTGTTGCAGAGTAATCAGTGGATTACTAGATGAAGGAACCAAGACATTGGTTTCACTAGAAAACCTCAATATGTCTTGGGGGACATTGGTTCCATGAGGGAACATCGATGTTTTCTAGAGATGTTTGAGGCAGGGATCAAGAGGGAGTACATCGTTCCTCACAACCCTCAACAAAATGGGGTCGCAGAGAGGAAGATCAGATATATTGTTGAGACAGTCAAGGCGATGATTCATGATCAACATTTACCTATGTTTCTATGGGCAAAGGCATCCATGACTGTAGTGTATGTTCATAACATAATTCCTTGAGGAACATGACTCTCGAGGAGGCCTTCACCGAAGTGAAGCCTGAGGTTGAACACTTCAAGATATTTGGGTGTTTAGTATACATTCATGTACACAAGGAGAAAAGGACCAAGTTAGACCCTTCAGGTAGAAAGGGTACATTTGCAGGGTACAATGAGTCTTCGAAGGAATAATGGATTTACATCCCTGGTCAGAGACAGACTGAGTGAGAGACATGAAGATATGGTATCTTCTGAGAGAGAAAGATACCTCAGAGATATTCATGCTATGCCACAGCTATGAGCCACATCATTGATTCTAAACCTTCATGTTGTGAGGAGGCAACTAGTCATCCAGTATGGAGAGATGCCATGATGGAGGAGTATCAGTCCATCATGAAGAATGATGTGTGGGACATTGTTTTGAGACTTGAGGGGAAGTTTGTAGTGACTTGCAAATGGATCTACAAGATCAAACACATAGTTGAAGGGAGCATCAAGAGGCACAAAATGAGATTTGTTGCTAGAGGATTCTCTCAAGAGGAGGGAATAGATTATGAGGAGACATTTTCTCTTGTTGCTCTATACACTTCTATCCAAATGATTATTTCCCCTGCAACATCCATGGGTTGGAGATTACATCAGATCGATGTAAAGACAACCTTTCTCAATAGAGAGATTGAGGAAGAAGTATATATCGAGTGTTTCATGATACATGAGATGGAGTCTCATGTGTGCAGGTTGAAAAAGGCCTTGTATTGACTCAAGCAACCACCTTGAGCTTGGAATGTGAGGATTGATGGAGACCTGATGATTTTTGGGCTTCAACAAAAGTGTTGTCGATCCCAACCTGTACTACAATATTGTTAACAGTGAGTCCCTTATTTTGGTCCTCTATGTTGATGATTTATTCCTCACAGATACATAGAGCCTTATTGTTGAATGCAAGTATGTGTTGGCCTCTAAGTTTGAGATGAAGGACCTTAGTATGATGCACTACTTCTTGGGACTAGAGGTGTGGCATAGAACTGATGAAATATTCCTAATTTAGGGGAAGTACACAATTGAGATATTGAATAAGTTTGGGATGTTGAACTTGAAGCCCATGGCTACACCAATGGTGACAAATCTGAAGAAACTAAGTGTGTCTTCTTCCGATTCTAACAAAATTGATTTGACTATGTACAAACAACTGATTAGATAATTGATGTATCTAGTTAACACCAGACCAAATATTTTATATGCAGTGAGTGCACTTAGCCAATTTATGAGTCAGTAGATATAAACACACTAGATTGTTGCGAAGCATGTGTTGAGATACCTGCGAGGCATAGTTGGACATGGTCTAAGATATACTTCCAGTATTGATATGATATGGAAGGAATATATTAAATCTGATTGGGCAGGGAGTGAACTGGACAGAAAGAGCACCTTCGGGTGTTGCTTCACTTTGGGATCTTTCATGGTTTCTTGGTCTAGCAGGAAACAAACTTTTGTGGCTTTAACACAGCAGAAGCAGAGTTTATTGCATTAAGTATGTTAGTCCGTGAAGCAGTGTGGATTCACAAGCTCCTTGCATATTTATCCAAACATGTGTTGGATTCCACCATTAGTCATTATGATAACCAAAGTTGTATGAAGATCTCAGATAATCCAGTTTTTCATGACAAATTGAGCCAAATTGATATCAAGTACCATTACATTTGAGACACAGTGCAGAGGAAGGAAGTAATGGTGTTATACCTTCCTACATATGAGAAGGTTGTTGATATTCTTACCAAACTAGGACAAAGTTCAAGTACATATGTGACAGACTTGGTGTGGCAGAGAATTCCTCCTTCGCTGAGAGGGAGTGTTGATGTTTGCAGCTTCCAAAGACATTCTCTAGATCATACTCCTATATGACTAAGTTGAGTTGATATGTGTTGACACTTATCCGAGAAGGGATAAGTGGGACACTTATCTGAGAAGGGATAAGTGGGACACTTATCTGAGAAGGGATAAGTGTGTTTGGGCTTATATCCCAACATCCCTTGTGGAGAGAACATGAGGACACGTCCCATGTGGAGAGCACATGAGAAAATTTCAAGGGAGTTGACCCTTGACATCACACACTATGGGAGTTGACCCTAGTGTTCCTAGAGGGTGTAGCCTCTAGAAGTCCACATGGGAGTGCCATGTGTGACAAACTTTCTCCAAATCATACTCCTATGTGAATTGAGTTGAGTTGATATGTGAGGACACTTATTCGAGAAGGGATAAGTGGGACACTTATTCAATAAGGGATAAGAGCATTTGGGATTATATCCCAATGTCCCATGTGGAGAGCACATGAGGACATGTCAAGGGAGTTGTCCCTTGACGTCACACACTATGGGGAGTTGACCCTAAGTGCTCCTAGAGGGAATAGCCTCTAGAAGTCCATATGGGAGTGCCATGTGTGAAAAAAAAATTCTACTATGGTGCTTGTATACCACTAGTGGAGACTGCATGTCTCTGGACAAAAGTTTTGTACTACTATGCAAAAATACCTCCCTAGCTAAGAGGGAGTGTTGATGTTTCAACATCAAGCATAACTTCTCCTAGATTTGACTGTAGAGCAAGGGAGATAGGATACATTTATCATAAAGGTGCACTTATGGTAAATGGGCCTAGACGTAGTCCTTCCTTGATCATGACAAGGAATAATATGGAATCGAGGTGCTTGAAGTTTTTTTTTCCATGTGTTAATTAGCATCAGGATGAAATTCACTCACATGTGTGTACTTGTGGTGAAAGATCCTGGTGTGGTCTTTTTCCTATTCATGGTGATTTGACAAAGAATGATAAAGAATCAATATTATATATGTTATTACATGCAGACCCAGAGTGAGCCTGATCTCAAAGAGAGTCAATTGGATCAAAAGGGAGAGCCGCATAAGGAGTTTCTCCTCAGTCCAGGTGGGAGAGAGACGTCTCCCAAGACTGATAGACAAGTGTCATGAGTCTAGGGTGAAGTTTGTATACTTTAGAGACAAGCTTGGAATGATGCAGAATGTCTCCCTTGTTGAGAGGGAGTGTTTATGTTTGGACAACATCGGGAAGACATTCTCTTAGAATAATAATTAATAATATGATTATTGATTATTAAATATCATATATAATAAAGTAAATGATANAGGGACGCATCATTTCATGGATGCTCACCATATGTTCCCTATATATGGAACACTCATCATTGTAATAATATATCGATTATATCTCACACAAAAAATCCATCACATATGGAAGAGAAATCTGAGCTAGAGCTACGAGAAAAAAAACACGAAGTATTATGGCCCTTATAAGGTGTTGCAAAATATTGGTACTATGGAATACAATTTGGAGCTACCTACATCTTCGCGAGTACGACTAGTTTTCCACGTTTCATGCTTAAAGAAGGCTATAGGTGACAAGATCTCAGTTCAAACTATATTTCCAGAACTTGACGAGGAAGGAAAAATCATATTGGAGCCTGAAGCTATCACTGATACAAGAATTTTCCGTCTGAGGAATAGATCAATTTTAAAGTATCTCATTAAGTGGAAGAAACTACCTGTTGAAGATTCCATGTGGGAAGATGAGTCTTTTATAAAAAAGTATCCATAACTACTCAAGCATTGTGGACAACACTTGTCTGAAGGGGAGGGGCATGTTAAGCCCTAAATCTTGGCACATTACCCCTTGATTGGGTCATATTACATTAGTATTATTATTTTATTTA
>JASDQU010684631.1:0-45137 GCA_032191745.1 Picea mariana
TCTTCTTGTTTGGACACTGTCCTGCATAGTGCCCAAACTTATGGCAAGCAAAGCACTTGACTTTGCTCATGTCTTTCTTCCCTTCATCCTTGGGCTTATGTTCTCCCTTTGGATCATTCTTGAACTTCTTCTTGCTAGTGGTAGCAAGAGCCACATTCTCCTCCTCATGACCAGCGGATGAACTGCCATGTACATAATCTCTCCGGGTCTCCTCCTGAACAAAGTCATCCCAAAGACGTTCCCAACCGAGAAGCTTCTCCCTAGCAACAATGCCCTCCACAAAAACAACCCATTGTTTGGAAACTCCATTCAATGTTGTTCTCACAATATCACTGTCAACTATGGCTTCCCCCACAGCTCCAAGATCATCCCTCACCTGTGTCAATCTAGTAAGGTATGTGACCACATTTTCAGCCTTGGTCATTTTTATGCTGTTTAGTTTTTCCCTCAAAACCATCTTCCGGTTCTCATTTGTACTCTGGTACAGTTTAGTCAAAGACTCCCACATCTCATAGGCATGTGTCTTCCCCTTCAAGTGAGGAATCAAATGATCCTTGATGGCATCAAGCATAAATCACTTAGCCTTGATACTCTTCTTAGTATAGGCTGCAAGAAGAGTAGCATCAGTAGGTACCACAAAAAGATGAGTACTGGTATTCTCCACAATGTCCCACAACTTGTTCTCTTGCAAAAGCAAGATCATCCTCTCCTTCCAAGCACCAAAATTTGCTGCCCCATCAAGTCTGTCCTCAACTCTCAGACCAGTAGCCATGACCCTTTTTTTTGTTGAAAATCACAAATTCAAAAAATTTGCCCTGTGAAGTGACTGCTATCCCAACTTTCTGTCTGCTGAAATCTCTGCTTCCCTTCAACTCAGCTCTAATACCATGTTAAAATTTGAGACCCCAACCCAGTTTTAGTCTCACTGATTTTTCAGTCAAAGTTAAATGCCCAAACCCAGTTTCAGCACAGTTTCAACATATAAAAGCTTAGTAGAAAACAAACTTCAGAACTGAAACATGAGGATTCTAAACATCGTTTTCAATGCAGAAATAAAATATCAGCAACATGCAAAACTCAGAAAATTTATAGACAAAGATTTTTGGTCTAACTTCGACCCTGGAAAAACCCACAAGTGGAAAACCAGTGAGAGATGGCTTTTTATTATTTATGGGCTTCTGAGAAATTCTTTTACAGCATATTCATCTTCAGAAATTAAAACACAAACTTATCTTAGTCTTCTTGCTTAACAAAGACGCCTTAAGAACTGTCCGGAAAAGCTTCTCAATTTCTGTCCCAGAAATTCGTACATTGTATGACTGTCCCAACAATAAATGTTGTATGGACTTTCCTCGAAATTTTTGCCCAAAATTTGCCAAGACTGTACGGAAAACCCAGCAGCATAAATGCCTTGAAAAAATGTGCCAATACTTAGAAAAATGCGCCCAGAATTTATGATAGTACAACCCCTTTACTTCTGTGCATGTCCGTACGAACTGTACGGATTTGCTCTGCCCAGAAAAATGTGCCCATCTCCTTCATCGATTTCTGTGCCAATTAAATGATGTACGACAGCCTTGAAAAGCGTGCCAATACTCTCAGAAACCGCAACTGTTGTCCTCCTCAATTTTTGTGCACATTAATGCTGTACGGCCTCCAGAAATCCATATGGTACGGCCTGTTCTTCCTTGCTGTCTGCTGCCTTGCCTTGGGATGCATGCTCTCCTTCAACAAATGTTGTCTCTCTTCTCCAGCTCGACCTCTCTCTTGCTCTCTCAACAAGAATGCAACAACAACCCACAATGGGTGCGCCCTTTTGCCCTAATCGACCTCATGAGGGAAGGTGAGGGGTTTTCTAATCTAACGGTTGAGATCAGATTAGATGAGTGGCTGAGATTTGATGTCTCTTCACTCACCCTCACTTTAGTCATAAAGTCACCTTTTAATTTGCATCTCACAAATTAAATGACTAGGACCCACATTAGGCACTTTCTCCCCCTTAGGCGCCTAGGGAAGAGAAACACTTGCCTTGGTACTTTATTTAATTAAAAATTTAACAGTTTTATGCATCTAAAGAGTCAGGGAACAACCCAAAAGTGTCTCTTGTTAGGAATCAAAGAAGAAGATATGAGTTGGACAACTTGCAAGGAGAGCTTAGGAAGATTAAGCCACCAACCTTTGATGACGAAAACAAAAGGGGAGATAATGCTGAAACCCAGTTGCTTGGAATCATAAAATATTTTCAGTGGTATAGCTACTCATCTAACTTGGAAGCCATGATTGCCATATACCATTTACATGAAAACACTTCTATGTGGTGGGACCAGTTGAAGCAAGTCAAACACATTGATGAGAAAATGATTTCTTGGAATCAATTCAAGAAATACTTCCAGCAACAATATCTTTCATAGCACTACTATGACATGAAGATGCATGAGTTCTTTGATCTCAAGTTGGGGAACATGACCATGGAAGAATATGAAAATAAGTTTTTGGAGTTGCTGAGGTATGAAGGCTTTATCAAAGAGGAGAAGGTGAAAATATAGAGGTTTCTAAGTGGATTGCCATATTTTTACAAGGAAAAAATTCAATTTGATGAACCTAAGGCTTTGGTAGAGACCATTAGAAAGGCCAAACCCCTGTATGAGCAAGGCAAAGGCAACACGACTTTTTAGAAGTCTTGGAAGGATAAGATGAAGGAGAAATTAGATTAGAGAAGAAAGGGATTCAAACTTCCTTTCAATAGAAACAATCCTAATACATATAAGCAAAATCAACCTACTAAGACTGAATCCAAGATGGAAGTCTCCTTGGGAAAAGGGGAAACCTACCAATCAAATGTTGGGGATGTAAATAAGATCACATGTACAAAAATTTCCTTCATAGAGAAGACAAAATAAGGACATTGCACAACATTTAGGAGGCTACTACAATGTAAGACATGAGCATAAATATTCCAAGGATATATGTAGCCCTGGAAGATCAACACGCATAACATCAATCCCATATAACAAGCATAATTATCATGTTACTATTTTAATTGATTCAGGAACAAGCCGTAGTTACATTGATCCTAAAGTAGTGGACATTTTCATTTGATGAAAAGTGAGCTTGAAAGATCACGATGGGTTCAACTAGCCACTATAACCAAAAGAAGGATCAATGAGATTCTGAGAGGTTGCCCAATAGATTTGAATGAGTGAATATCAATGCTGATCTGGATACCATTCCATTAGGATCTTATGATATCCTAATTGGAATGGATTTGTTGGACAAACATCATGCTGTCTATTACCCCCTTAGGGGTGACAACTTCAGAGGTACCCTCATAGGGTGTCATATTGTTGTTCTACATGAGCCACCTTGCTCATCTTCTCCAGACTCGTACAATTCTTCTCATCTCAATTAGTTGTATGAACGTGCTAGCTCAGTTGTGGTATAGTTCATCCTCCTCCCTCACTCCTCATATGACATATGCACTATGGATGGTACAATATGATTTCAATATGTGCTATCTTGATATTCCATGTATTGATGTTCATTTGGATATGATGTTATAACTTCCTAGTTAGTCATGAAATTGGTAAAAACTAAATGAAATACAATATCACTTCATAACATGCATAATTTTATTATTTGTCTCATCGTACTTTAGGGGACCATATTTTTCCTTTAGAAGTGCATCGCTTCTTGAGTCAGCTTGTACTACTAGGTACTTAGCCAGGATAGTGTTTTCCACATCCTAACCATGCTAAACATTTTCCACATTCCCTATCTCATTTCATTCCATCCATGTAAAATTTTTATACTGATCATGTATGACTTATCAAAGGTTAAAAGAAAGGTCTATTAATGAAATTCTTAATTAATAAAGCCAAAAAATGCTAGAGGTGAAGAGCGATAAAGTCAAAAAATGTAAAGCTTGAGCAATGCCACTTTTCTATGAGGCCAATTCCCCTAGTACCTAGCTTGTCTATGAATATCTAAAGAAGAAGGGAATCATTCCATAAAATAAACACATAAAGAAAAAGACATAAAGGGGTAGTAAGAAACAATGTTGAGGACATGTAACTCAATGCTAGAGCTCCCTCTTGAAGGCTTTTGTATAGAAAATCCTAGCTCATGAAAGCTAGATGAACAAGTAAAAAAAACCTATACATATAAATGACTTTGAGGGTCATCACATGAAGTCTTAATTCCCTTTCCCTCTTCCATTGTTATTCATCATTTTACCTATCTTTCACCTAAGTATTTGGGAAATGTTTTTTGTCCTAGGACTTGGTACATGTATAAGGGTTAATGTTGTCCCCCCTTGGTGAAAATTAGGCAAATAATTAAAACTAACCATTATTTGTTATGTTGTGTTAAAAGAGATCATGAGGCATTATCATTTAATGGTTTGCTAAGAAGCTAGACCATCACTTCAAGTGGGTACATTGCATTGGGATACGTGTACCATGCATCGATATCCATGACACAACATTGGGATCTATGATTCCACATTGGGACTCATGTACCCATATTTGATCATATCTATAGACATTGAGATCCATTCCATTTTCCTCGAGATCCGTGTACTAAATTGGGATACGTGTCACCGCATTGGGATCTGTGACAGTGCATCGGTCCATGACATGGACACCACATCATCACATATGCCACATGGACCACTCATATTTATTCTCCTTGTTCAATTGGACATTGTACTCACATTTATGCATTATTATTTTCTCCTTGGTCCACCACATGTGAGAGCCATTGATGCATTTGAGGAGGCAGTTACAGGTTGTTGGAGTGGTTACAGGCAAGTAGATTGATCATTGGGTGATGTGGCATTGATCACCATTATTTATTTGAGGAGCGCCCACCTTGAGGAGACCACATGTGACACTTACAATTAGATCCTCTCTTGGACGTCCCACATGTGTCAGGGTGACATCACACTTTGGGAGTTGGTTGTTTCATGATTGGACCATTCCTTATATTTTGGGAGTTGGTTAGATGATCGTTTGGGTCCATGGACCATATTTGACCCATTATTTAATCATTCTTGGACGTTGGCACATCATTTGAGGGAGCACATATCTCCTAGCTCTCTCAAGTCCACACATGTGGATTTATTTGATGTATTTTGKACCATTTGAGAGGGGCACTCTTGTCTTCGAGGGTTTTGATGGATATTTTATCTCATTCATTGTATTTTTCCCATGGTTTCAACTAGGCTAATGGTTTTGAGCTAGCACATTGTATTGAGGAGGCCCCTTAGCTATAAAAGGAGACCTCTTTCATTTTCTTTGTTGGAGATTAATGATAAAACTTGCTTAAAGAAGTTCTTGGCTATGTATCTCTTCTATATGATGTTTTAGGTTATTGTTGAAAGGTTTTATATAATTTTTTTAGGTTTGCTGGAGGACAAAAGCTACTACAAGGTCAAAGAAGTTCAACTTACTCCACTTGGAGGGGTGAATAAGATATAGATTTCTTGCCCTATTTATTTTTGACGATTGAAGAATTTGGTTATGGCATTGAAGTAGGATGTCTAAGAGCTCTTCCCTTTTGCATGAGGCCATGATTTGAGATCACCAAGTAGTGGCACTTGGAGAGACTTCCTAGTGGATCAATCCCCTCATCCAAGCTTGAAAAGCCCTATTTTCCCTAGGTGACGCTTGACAAGTAATCCTCTTTAGGTACCTTCAACATCATCTCATCTTAAAACCCTAAGCCTCCTATAGAATTGTGTAGTGACCCCATATCTCTTCCTTAGGAACTAGTCTATCCTTGTCTTCAACCACACAAAAACGCCAAAAACATTTTTTCCTTTTGTGTCCTTTTTTTTGTTTTGTTTTGCAATTTATGGTTTGTCTTGTCTCATATTTCTTCTAGATTGCTTGATTTAAGAAGCTTCAATGGTATATCTGATGTTTAGATCTCATATATTCTATCTTGTTCTTCATTGAATATCTTTAGTTGTTGGCATTTAATAAGGTTTTTGATCTAGTTTCATTGCCCATCTTTTGGATCTAACCCTTGCATATTAAGGCGTCCTTGAAGTGAAACGAACTTAATCATTTTAGTGGATGCCCTAAATATTGTTGCTTGGAAATTGTGGCACAAACCCTAACTATATCATACAACATTTAATTCTTGCAATGTTGAAGCATTTTTATGGTTTATGCATTCACATATGATGAAACGATAAAGGAATAATTGCAATAAACTTATCTTGTCTATTTATTGATTTTCATTCATTTCCTTCTCTACTTATAATTTTGAATACATGTTGAGATTGAGGTTACATTGCTCATTGGTTTAACCATAATTAATGCAATGTTTTGAAGTAATATCTCTCTAGAGAATCCACATAAGCAAATCGATGCATCAAAAGGTCCAACAACCTCTCTAAAATGCAAAATGTCATCTGATTTTTAAGGGTTAATTCACTAACTACAGAAATTAAGGTGAATTTTTGATGATGGTATGCACTCAAGTACATGACAACAATCCACTGTGAACTATCCTAAATATTCTAATATTAAATGCTGTCATGACACATTGCAAACATGAATTGTTGATTAATGTCTCTCTATGGTAAGTGGCATGAAATGACTTGGCAATTTGATCATTAAAACAATGTTGTTAGTAAATTCTTATTTCCATGTCTTTTACAATCCATATACCTTTTACTACAACATCGACTAAGGTGAATGGTATATATAGATGTGTTTGTTTCATTGCACAATTGTCTCACATAAATAAGTACAATTTTACCCCTTTCATTTGTTTGGATCAACATCATATTGTTGTCCCTGTGGTTAAATATCAACACTGTGTACTATTTTTTGATTTTAAGTTCATTGGATTATAATTATGGAAGGTGATGCTTCATGAAACATATCTAAGCATAATTCACCTTCTTTATTGGTCAATGTAACTTGTAGTTCATTGGTCTATGTATACAATCTTTGAATGATAATAGTCTTTGGTAAATGCTCATTGTTTAACTATCACATACAATAAGCACAAAACTGTTATCTTTTCATAACTCATTGGATCATTTTCATTATTGCTTTCCTTGTAAAGATTTCATTGGTCAACTCTAGCATTTAATTTGTGGATGTAAATGGATGGTGATGAATGATATATGGTGAATGGTACATTGTTTTGATACATTGGTACTTCATATTGTTATAATTTGAAGCAATACACTTCATGTTTCAAGCACCTTCTGATGAGAAATTGTTCTCTATGTTACATTTTCTTGAAGCTCATCAACAAATAATGTTTTTTGACATTTCTTCACTCTTACTTGATTGTCTTACCCTTCAGAGAGGATAGTGTTGATTTTCCAAGTTCCAAGTCAAACCAAGTCCTGAATCTTTCCCTTCCAGATACAATGATACAATGATATGACTTAGTTTTGATCCCTAGGAATACCCTCCTTAGGTAAGTGTTGATCTAAAAGACTATTTTACGGTTTTAAGGTCAACATCACGATGATATGAATACCCTTTCATTTTTAGAGAGGTGGTACTCCTCCTATTCTTATGATTTCAAGAAAATAAAACGAAACAAAACAAAATCTAAGAAGGACTAGACTTAATATTTACATTCACATTCAAGGAAAACAACACCTGAGATTTGGGACCAGGTGTTAAAAGAAACTCATATGTATAATATTTACAACGTGAATAGATTAAGATCCATACAAAATATATAGAACTGATATATCCATCACAACATTTATCAGAACATTTAACAATACCATGAATAAAGAGAACATGGAATGGACCGCAAATAAAAGAGAGCTTTAAATTATCATTCCATAAAGCACCAAAAATATTATGATAGATAAAACATTTGGTAACTGAAGCCTCTGATCAAAGTCTTTGATTATACAATACTATAATATCCCGAGTAGCTCTCTTGGAGTCTCAAAAATAATAATGAGTCTTTAAATACAAAAGCAAATGTATTTAAAGAAAATAAAAATGCATTCGCCATTCGAAAAGGACTGAGATTGTATCCCATGGACCATAAAATGAAAAGACTGGAAGATTGAAAGAAGAACAATAAAAAATCAACTTAAATCCCACAAAATACCGAGAAGATAAAGATAGGATGACAAATGATTGTAGCAGAAAATGGACTTGCGGAAAAATTGAAAGGATAGAGTTTATGTTCGACTCACTGTAATGGAGAAAATATTATCTCTCCACTTGCTTGTAGTTGACTCCTTTATAGGTACATGTTGAGGTTGAGGTGGCATAACTGCTCTCAATGTTCTTGAAGTAGTTAGGGTTTTCCTTTCTAGAATTTTCCATGATTCCTTTTAGAGTAAACCACTATTGATTAATGCTTGATTATATTTTAATTAATGACTTAATGTCATTGGAATTCATTACTCCAAGTAGGGCCCACTTATTCCTTTAATAAAGTTTATTTTTAAAATTTTCAATGTCACTGCCTTTAACAAAAACAGACTATGTTTTAATTTTATAAGTAATATATTTGCCCTTTCAAAAATGAAAAATTCCATATGCAATCTTCATCATCTCATATTTCCAACAAGTCCTCCTGAGTGTGATTTGGAGTTTTGAATCTTAAGTTATAAGCTCGGGAAGTTGAGGTTCCAAGCAGATCTCTCATAAAACCATGAAAAAATAGCTGACTGTTATTTAAATTTTTTGGGAGGGTTATGACCAATTTCTTCTCTTGAAACCCATTCCATCATCTTCCTTGTCGAATTACCTTTCCAACGAGGTAAATTTTTCCCCAAACGAACACGCGGATCTTGAGTTATGGCTTCTAGAAATTCGTAACTCAACAACCGTTCATCTAACTCATGGGTTAATCTTAGCTCTTGATCTAATTTCTTCCACTCCATTAAAATTTCAACTTTTTCCTTTAAAATGATATCCCACATGCATTGTGGTCAAGAGTTTTTAAGTGTTTATAATGAAAAAATTACCATAGAACTCATGTGGAACAAAGAAGACTATAGATACTTTGGTGTAGCTCTTGTGCCTTAGGAAAATTTCATGAATTAATAAAATTTTGAGGACCTAGTCAACGTTCAGTCATAGACCAATCATAACTCATTCAGTGCCCATGTCATCACCATGTGCCACCCATGGGTTGGTCCATTTCACCACTACATGTCTATTATGGTATTGGTCCACCTCACTGCCACATGTCATTTGAGGATATGTCCATGTCACCACCACATGTCTCAGTATGGTAGTTCTATGAAACGGGGAAGAAACTTAGAATATAAAATAATATTAAAAAATTAAATGTAGGGTTTGTGGAGTTAAGGGAATGTGAAGGTGCAGATGCACGGAAAGAGTTGATGGATGGTATGTAGCTCCACATCCGTATTGCTTGAATTTGGCTAAGTGTTGGAAGAGTAAAACATGGTAAGTGTTGGGGAAGTATATAATGGAGTTACATGAAATATGGTATGTGAAAATAAGAAAATGGAAATGAAATATGAAATCTGGGAAAAGAATAATGGAAAAATGGAAAAATGAAAAAATGGAAAAAAGAAAATGTAAATGAATTACGAGAATGAACTAGAAAATAGAAATGAATTATGGAAAAATAGAAATGAATTATTGAAATGAATGTAGAAATTGTGAAAATATAGAAAATGGAAAATGGAAATAGGAAAAGTAAAATGGTAAATGGAAAATGAAAATGGAAATGTAAATGTAAAATGGTAAATGGAAAATGAAAATGAAAATGGAAATGGAAATGTAAAATGGTAAATGGAAAATGAAAATGGATTATGGAAATAATGTGGAAATGAATTATGAAAATGACTAAGTGGCGGGTATTATGAAAAAGAACTAAGTGGATAATGAAAATGAAAATAGGCTAAGTATGAAAATGGGTTAAGTATGGAAATGGTTAAATGCGGAAATGGTTAAGTATGAAGAATAGTGAGGAGGGAGAGTAGAGTGGAAATAAGGAAAAATGACTAGGTATGGAACAAGGCCATTATGTGGGTCACGAAAGTGAGGGGGTCATTCTGTAGAACGCGAGACTGCGGACCTTGAGATGTATGGAGAAAGGGTGAGGGGGTCCGTACCAAAATGATAAATACGACTAAGGGAAATGGGGTGAGTGATTCCAGAAAGAATATGAGATTACGTATGGCATGAAGAAACCAGGACATAGCACGAGTCAAGTAGATGGAACAAATCTCAAGGGAACAGACTCATATTCTGAACTTATTCATTCTATACCTAAATCGATTATGGTCATATGAGTATAAGCATGCATCCATTATTTTCGATCAAAACACAAGGCAAACACTTCAATACATAAACCATTTATGAGCGTATAAACATGAGCATATTCAATTCAAGATACAAGATATAAACACTTATCATAAACACCAGGTGTGACACGACTGTTGAGAGGGGTGCTTGTTTCCACCCAACCGTAGGCTCAGGGACTCCAAACGGATTTACCACTAGCCACCCCTAAGCTAGGCCACGATGCTTGAGATTCAGTCTCCTACTTCCAGCTCAACGGAAGTCAAGGACGAAGGTTACTCTCCTTCTCCTCTATTCAGAACTCCCTGTATTCCCGAGTTTCTCTCGGTTCTCTTCCACGATCCCCTGTTGCGCGTGTTCTCCCTTTTTCTCCCCCTTACCACACTTCCTTTCTTTCCTTTTCTTTACAAGATTGCGTGTGACACGAATTTTCCCGTCCGTGGTCAGGTCTGGGTGCTGTTACGGATGGGCGCTTCACCCCCATCCCCTCATTAACTCTAGAGGAGCCTCCCCACCTACCAATCTGACGGGAAATCCATTCCAGGGTCAGAGAGTTGCTTTGGTCTTTGAGCAAGTAAAAACTAGTACGGTACTGGCTTGGTGGAAGTAAACACAACCATTCCAGGTCCCTTCCACCACCTCTCATTAGCCATCGTGGTCTCTTTTAGCACATCCCCCTCCCAGCAGTCATGCAACACATAGTCATAGCATAATTTACATTCATCGACCTTTTATACAAAGGTTTGTCAAATCAAACATTCACATCTTTGAGTTTTCCATAGTTATTGCCCAATATAGTTATTTTTACAGTCTGGGGAAACAGGGTGTTACAATTCCCTCCCCCTTAAAGGAACATCGTCCTCGATGTTCTATCTATCAATATGACATGTATGTATAGAAGTAAACAAAATCAGATATGCTTGTTTCATGGCATCTTCCATTTCCCATGTAGCCTCATCTAGGACAAAATGTTTCCACTGCACCTTGACCTGTGCAATGGTTCGGTTCTTGAGTGGGGTTTCCTTTCTATCCAGTATGCATTGAGGTTATGGCAGGAATTCTCCCTCCGGTTCCACCTGGATCACAGACCAGTCAATTATATGATTATAATCATGTACATATTTCTTCAATAATGAAACATGGAAAACATTATGTGCTTTTACTGTGGGCGGAAGTGCTAGCCTATAGGCTACAGGTCCCACTCTATCTAGAACTTCAAAGGGTCCACAATATCGAGGTGCCAACTTGGCACAAGCTCCCATCCTCAAGGAACTCTTCCTGGGCTTAACTCTGAGATATACATGGTCTCTCGTCTTGAATTCTCTTGGAGTTCTCTTTCGGTCGGCGTAAATTTTCTCTCTGTTCTAGGCGACCTTTAGATTTTGTTTTATCTGAATCACTTGTTGTTCCATTTCTTTCAACATGTCGGGTCCAATAGTAATTCTGTTTACTGGGTTACTCCAACTAACTGGAGTGTTGCACGGTCTACCATAGAGGACTTCGAAAGGACTCATCTTCAGGGATTCTTGGTAGCCATTATTGTATGCAAATTCCACCAGTGGCAGGTAATCTTCCCACTTTTTGGGTTGATGCATTACATGCATTCTTAGCATGTCTTCCAATATTTGGTTCACTCTTTCTATCTATCCATCGGTTTGAGGATGATAGGCTGTGATAAACAATAATTTGGTCTCCAGACCAACTATCAAGGATTTCCAAAAGTTGGAAGTAAATTTCGTGTCTCTGTCAGACACGATCTCTTTAGGCATACCATGTAGTCTGAATATCTCCTTCATGAATATGCTGGCGATATCTATTGCCTTGCAAGTCGATTTGACGGGGATAAAATGGGCGGAATTGCTCAATTTATCCACCACCACCATGATGGCATCATTCTGCCTGGTCGAGGTTGGTAATCCGGTGATGAAATCCATGGAAATGGTTTCCCATTTCCATTCCGGGATTGGTAGAGGTTGTAATAATCTTGTTGGGTGCCGGTGTTTTGCTTTAACCTGTTGGCATTCTAGGCACTTAGCTAAATAGTTAGCTATGTCTTGCTTCAATCCAGACCAATAGAATTGTTTGTTGGTGGCCGTGATCATCTTTTGGTATCCTAGATGACTAGTATATGGTCTTTTATGTAGTTCATCCATTATGAACTCTTCAAGTCGTCACAATCTGGAATATACAATATGTTTCTGTAAGTTAGTAGACCTCCATCTATCATCTGGTAGCCTTCATACTTTATCCCTATGGGTTCTTGCTCCAGGTACGAGGTCATGGTCTAGAAGAATGTGTCTGTTTCTTGTGCATTCCTGACTCTTTCTTTGACATTCGTCTCACAGGTGCTCACCGCTGCCAGGTGAATTGTTTTCATACTTCTGCTAAGGGCATCGACCACCTTATTTTCCTTTCCTTTAACATGTTTGATTTCAAAATCAAACTCACTAAGGAGGGCCATCCACCTAGCTTGTATGGCATTGAGCTTTGGTTGGTCAAACATATATCGCAATCCACAGTGGTCTGTCACAAGTACAAATTTCCTTCCCAGGAGGTAATGCCTCCACATTTTTAAGGCATGCACTATGGCGGCCAACTCTAGATCATGGGTCACATAGTTGGCTTCATGCTCATTCAATTTTTGGGATTCATAGCAGACTACACTTCCTCCTTGCATAAGGACTCCTCCGAGCCCTTCCTTGCCGACATCTGTGCACACTAGAAAGTCAGCTTCAGGATCGATGATCTTCAACACGGCTGCATGGGTCAGTAGATGTTTTAGGGACTGAAACCTTTCTTCTCATTTTGGGGTCCAAAGGAATTTAACTCCCTTCTTCTCGAGGGTAGTGATTGGACAACCAATATTGGAGAATCCTTCTATAAATCTCCTATAGTATCCTGCTAAGCCCATAAAGGATATGATATCTGGAATGTCCTTTGGGGTAGGGCATTCCATGATAGACTTGATCTTGTCAGGGTCTACTGCTACTCCCTCTTTAGATATGACATGGCCCAAGTAATGTATTTTATTTTGGAAAAAGTCACACTTGCTAAATTTGGCATAGAGCTGATGTTCTCTTAACACTTGAAGCACAAGTCTAAGATGTTCCTCATGTTCCTCTTTATTATTGGAGTAAATTAATATATCGTCAATAAAAACCAATACAAATTTGTCTAGGAATTTGCTGAGCACATTGTTCATTAAGAACATAAAAGTGGCAGGGGAATTGGTCAATCCAAATGGTACTACCACAAACTCATAGTGACCATATCTCGTCCTGAAGGTAGTTTTGTGGATGTCTTCACCCTTGATTCAAACTTGATGGTATCCAGATCTCAAGTCAATCTTTGAGAAGATGGAACACCTCCCAATTGATCGAACAGGTCATCGATCCTGGGTAAGGGGTACTTGTTATTTATGGTTACCTTATTGAGTTGTCTATATTCTATGCATAGTCAGAGGGTACCATCTTTCTTTTTCACAAACAGGACTGCTACTCCCCATGGAGACACTCTAGGCCGGATATAGCCTTTGTCCATCATTTCTTTTAGTTGTAGTTTAAGCTCAACTAGATCGGGTGTGCTCATCCTGTAGGGTGTCCTAGACACTGGCACCGCTCCTGGTGCAAGTTCTATCGAGAAGTCAATGTCCCTTCTCGGAGGTAAACCTGATACCTCTTCTGGAAACACATCTCTATATTCTCTTAGCGTGGGGTGGTCTTCGAGGCTTGGTTTGTCATCTTAAACTGATTCCAACACCTGTATCACATATAGTGGACATCCCTTTCTGCAATACCTTCTCATTTGTAGGGCTGATATTTGTCTCACCGAGACAGGTTTTTGGATCCCTTGAAGGGTTATCCTTCTTCCTTCTTTACTTACACATTCTAAGGTTTTATGGTAACAGTCCAGTCTGGCTTTATATGTGGCTAGCCAGTCCATACCAATCAATAGGTCATATGATCCTAGGGGTAATATGTTAAGGGTTGCTTGGGTGGGGAATTCACCCATAGTGAATTGACAAGCTGGTATGACCTACGCTACCTTTCTTTTGGTGCCAGTGGCTAACTGTACCAACCATGGCTTGGCGTGTTTATGTGGCTGTAATTTACACTTATCAACAGCCTTAGGGGCTATATAACTCAAATTTGAACCAAGGTCAATTAGAATAGACACTAGATGGTTGGTGATCATACCTTCCATATCCACCACTGAAGCTTAGTGGTCAACTGGTTTATCATCCAAGGCTGCACAAATTTGTGGCACGCTCCTAGCCACGTCATTGACGATGGTAGCTTCTTGAATGTTGTAAATTCTCCGACTGTTCTGTTGTCGGTGCGGGAAATCCCTCAGTAGATGTTCTTATCCACAACCCCAACATTTCAAGGGTTCTTTCTTTGGGTTATCAATCTTTCCTGGGGTAGATCCAAAAGGTTTATTTCCGCTCTGG
The DNA here is from genome assembly GCA_032191745.1 of Picea mariana. Lineage (NCBI taxonomy): Eukaryota > Viridiplantae > Streptophyta > Pinopsida > Pinales > Pinaceae > Picea > Picea mariana. The sequence goes on from JASDQU010684631.1 coordinate 14,731, forward strand.
GAGGGGAAATTCTGCTGGTGTACACTTTGGGTTGGGAAGCTCATCCTTGAGTCCTTTTTATAGTTTTTAAATCTTGGGGATTTAAACCCCTTTTTCTGGAATCCTGAACTATTCTTCTGCTTCTAGCCTTCACGAGGTTCTGTCCGATGCCCAAGCTGCTCATAACAATATTTTTCCTTTCGGATATTGTCTTCTAGGGTCTTTGGCTTGTCAAACTCAATCCTGTTTTGATAGTCCTTAGGTAGTCCACTGATGAATCGTTGCACCTTTTCCTTTTCTTCTTTTATATAGGGTACGTACCTTAGCAACTCGAGGAATCTGCTGACATATTCCTCTATGGTGCGTTGCCCCAGCTTGAGTTCATAGAATTATTTAGTCTTTTCGTCGAAATACTTTTTCGACAGATACTTCTTCCTAAAGTATTTCTCAAACCGTTCCCAAGATAGGTCTTCTTCGTGATTCCCTTTTACGTTCTTAAGGTCTTCCCACCAAATGGAAGCCTTCCCATTCAGGTTGAAAGTGGCTACTCGAGCCTTCAAGTTTTCCGAGAAGTCATGGACTCTAAAATACTTCTTTAGTCCAAGTAGCCAGGCCTCCGCTTCCTCTCCCTTCTTTATTTCACCATCGAAAGAGGGTGGTTTGACCTTCTTGAATTCTTCGAGATTATGATTTTTGGAATGATTTCGCTTCTTTCGTTTTCTTCGGGAATAAGAAATAGTCCTACTACTAGAAGATCCCTCCGAGTTGCCAGTTTCCTTTCGAGAGGAATCATCCGATGCTTGTCCCTTATCTCTGGGGTGGACCTTTCTCGAGGTGCTCCTCCCAGTGTGGCCACTTAAAGGACCACGTTTCCGCATCCCCGATGGGATTTGAATTCTCTTTGTCTGTCGTTGGTCCGCGTGACTGGTGTCAGGTCCATGCTACAATTGTCTTTATATGTTGGATAAACTCTGCAACAAGACTGCATTAATTTCCGTTTGCTTCTCTTTCTCTTTTATCAACCTCTCGTTGTCGGCCTTGCAGCTTCGTAGTTCAACCATGAGGCTTCTCACAGTCTCAGCTAGATCTGGAGGGGTCTCTACCGCTCTCCTTTCGTTAGACTCTTCATCTCTATTGTGGGAGCCATCCCCCACTTCATGGTGCATCACCATTCTATGTGTCTGCAGTTTCCCGTGGATGATCGTCCACTTTTTGTGCAAGAAAAACACTTGTTGTTAGTCAACATTATATTCATTCACAATCAACACATAATTCATATTTTTTAAATGCATACACACAATAGGAATTTTCATTCTTAACTTCGGATTTTAATAAAGGGGGTTAGGATAGAGAGTTACTCTTTTTAAGAGTACTTCAAATGGAGTTTTTGTGCAACTCATACATGAGCCCAAGCAGGCCAAGTGTTGTAACCACACTCTGATACCAATTTGTCACACACCCACTATGACAACTAAGATTTTCCTTTTCTTTATGAATTTTCTTCAACGGACAGAATCCCCGAATTTCTATGGGGCCTAGCACAGACCATCCCTTCCCTTATCCTCCTCCATGTGATCATTGGCTATGACCACAAGTCTTACCAAAAAGGCGCTTCCGACTTTCACTATTCGGGAAATCACGATGTAAGCGTTCCCCTGTTTTCTATCTTTCGAAATGTCGAAACCCAAAAGGGTCTAACAGATCCTTTAGCTCCTCCCTTGGGTCACTTTTCATACGACCGTTCCTATGACCTGGTGCTATTCCTCTAAATTCTTTCGGGGTTTTGTGATTCGGGGAATCGCAATGCAAGCGTTCCTCCTTTCCCCTTTGAATCCCCGGAACTTGAAAGCCCGGTATCATCTGGATCTACGGTCCAAATCGTCGACTTGATCAACGGTCCAAATTAAATCCCGACATTCTACCTTTCGAGATTTTGGTGGGGTCTTCACTCCTATTTCCTCGATCTCCAGAACCCCGACATCTTTAGATCTTCGCCACGCATTCCTACAAATGGACTGTCCAAATTCTTTCGGGACCCGAAATGTCGATTCTCGAATTTTGACCCTTGATTAACTGCTAGCACCTACCTCCTCCTTCTACCACATGACTCTGCCCTGTGACCTAGGGCTCATCCGTGGAGCGTGTCGAGGTTTCGGGTATTGGGATTTTGCGACTTGAGAAAACGAGGGGTCTTACCCTTTGGTTTCTCGGGTGCCGAAACGCCAAAACCTATTCACGCAAAAACCAGCTCATCCATCGAGCGCGTCAAGGTTTCAGGTACTGGGATTTCACGACTTATGAAAAATGAGGGGTCTTACCCTTTGGTTTCCCGGATGCCGAAACGCCGAAACCTATTCACTCAAAAATCGGCTCATCCACAGAGCGCGTTAGGGTTTTGGGTACCGGGATTTTGCGACTTGTGAAAACGAGGGATCTTACCCTTTGGTTTCCTGGGTGCCGAAACGCCGAAACCTATTCACGCAAAAACCATCTCATCCACAGAGCGCATCGGGGTTTCGGGTACCGGGATTTCACAACTTGTGAAAACAAGGGGTCTTACACTTTGGTTTCCCAGGTGCCCGAAACGCCGAAACCTGAGAGAACTACTCTTTCTTATACAAGGTTTCCAGACTCCGATCACGTGATCCTTCAGAGGGTTCTTAGGTAATCATCCCTAGGCTTGGTGACCTGACTAAAAATCCTTCCTAGTTCGCCGAGCTATGAGCTCTGTGACAGGGGTAAAGTAAACTCGTGGGTTTACTATAACGATAGTCTCTTCAAGGAACTCACTCCGGCTCTGGAATGCAAGGAAAATTCTTGGGAAGAGGTGCCTTCGGGAAATCAAACCAGGACATAGCGTGAGTCAAGTAGATGGAACAAATTTCAAGGGAACAGACTCGTATTCTGAACTTATTCATTCTATACCTAAACCGATTATGGTCATATGAGTATAAGCATGCATCCATTATTTCCGATCAAAACACAAGGCAAACACTTCAATACAGAAACCATTTATGAGCGTATAAACATGAGTATGCGTCCAGGATATTCAATTCAAGATACAAGATATAAACACTTATCAGAAACACTAGGTGTGACGCGATTGTTGAGAGGGGTGCTCATTTCCACCCAATTGTAGGCTCAGTGACTCCAAACGGATTTACCACTAGCCACCCCTGATCTAGGCCACGATGCTTGAGATTCAGTCTCCTACTTGCAGCTCAACGGAAGTCAAGGACGAAGGTTACTCTCCTTCTCCTCTGTTCAGAACTCCCTGTATTCCCGAGTTTCTCCCAGTTCTCTTCCGCGATCCCTTGTCGTGCGTGTTCTCCCTTTTTCTCCCCCTTACCACACTTCCTCTCTTGCCTTTTCTTTGCAAGATTGCGTGTGGCGCGAATTTCCCCGTCCGTGGTAAGGTCTGGGAGCTGTTACAGATGGGCGGTTCACCCCCATCCCCTCATTAACTTTTGAGGAGCCTCCCCACCTACCAATCTGATGGGAAATCCATTCCAGGGTCAGAGAGTTGCTTTGGTATTTGAGCAAGTAAAAACCAGTATGGTACTGGCTCGGTGGAAGTTAACGAAACCATTCTAGGTCCCTTCCACCACCTCTCATTAGCCATCGTGGTCTCTTTTAGCACACCCCCCTCCCAACAGTCATGCAACACATAGTCATAACATAATTTACATTCATCGACCTTTTATACAAAGGTCCATCAAATCAAACATTCACATCTTTGAGTTTTCCATAGTCCTTGGCCAATATAGTTATTTTTACAGACTGGGGGAAACAGGGTGTTACAATAGTCTAAGGTTAGGTGGAATGTCTGACATCTGCAACCAGTAGGTGTGGTCTTTTGATAAAGATAAGTTCTCTGTTTCTTTGTAAGTTATATTTCCACTGTGTATTTATCTTTGTGTTGTGTTTATAACGTTCCCGTTTGATGTTAATTCCATGTTTGGGATCAAAAATATTTATTTTATAGATAAAAATATAGTTCTTAATTGTTACCTGTGCTTGCATTATTTAATTGGTATCATATTTCGATATTAGTTTAAGAGGGAGAAATTTTAAGGTACCCAGGCATGGGTTATGTTATTGATTGGTATCAGGGTGCTAGTTGTAGCGCTTGTGTTAGATAATCCAAAGTACAAATATTATAGAATAAAATGATTATTAATTTAGGATATTAAATTAATAATCTAGAACGTTTGATTAATAAGTGGAGACATTTAGAAATAGATTATTGTTGTAAAATATATGACTCTAGAAAGGTGTCGTATCTTAGGCTCTAAATTAGGAGTATAGTTAGAAGATTGTTAAGATAACATTTATTGTAAATGGACACTTGTTTATTTAATAAGTGATCCATATCTAGAGTTTGTTAAGACATTTAGCATATATACAGCTCACTGCAAGAGTGTTGGGTAGTTCGGGTGTAAACTCTTGCAAATTCTATTATATAATTTCTTTTCCTATTTAATAAAAGTGTGCGTCTGAGGACACTTCTGCCATTATTGTGGTATCAGAGCTCCAGTAATGCAATTGAACTGAAGAAGAGATTAGATGATCAAAGGAAGATATCCCAGCTCTACAGGCTAAAGAAAACGTAGGTGCACTTCTCATTAAAATCGGTCAGTGAATGGTTATTTTTTTTAAAAAGAAAGGAAAATAATTTTTTTTTAGCCACCAAACAAAATTTTAATAGATAAAAAAAACATATTTAACATTTACAGAGTGCACTAGAACAAATCAGGTACTTTTTTCAAAATAAAATCCTTGCATCCAAAGAAAACTAAGAAGAATGACTTTCAGACAGAATTTAACAAAACTATTTGGCTGATCCCATGGCCAAAACAAAATATTACATTCGGATTGTTGAAAATGTTATGCTTCATCGACCTGTAACTAAGAAGTGATTACTTCAAAGTTCAATTAGCAGGTAGTTCAGTGAGCATCAACAGCTTAGGACATGGCTTCCAAAACACCATAAAAAGGCAGACCTAACGTAAATATGAAGACTGGTAAGAAGTTGCAAATTATTCCCATTGGATAAGAACTGAGGTACCCTTGAGCTCCTGGTGCTGGACACTTCAAACCTCGAGGTGCCATGTTGTTTGAAACAGAGGGGCAATGAACACCCTCGTTAACAAGAGCTTGCATTGATTCATCTGAGCGAGGTTTGAAGGCAGAATTCTATAGAATCCTATTGTTTTTAATGGACTTCAGATTGCTATTGCAGGGAAAATAGCATATTTTCTTCTTTTGGGTGAGAAAGATATCATACCATTTAGGAAAACTATATTAAGATTCGGCGTTCCATAAACAATATTGCTTTTCATGGACTTTTGATTGTTATTGAAGAAAACTTAGTCAATTTTATGTGTTTTACTCAACCTGCCTGTTTTGTTTCATTACTATTTAAGATTGACATAACTTTATGAAAGTTTTGATGTTGTTCACCTACGTGGAAGAGTAATTTGGCCCGGCTTCCAGACTGGCACAAAGAGCCTTTCTGTGAGAGATAAAGGGCGTGTGTGAAGCTTATTCCGAGGAAGACGCACCGATCATGTTTCTCTCAGTCAATTGCAACAACAAAATCGTGGTTTCGACCTAACAGATGGAATTTCATGAGGCAGGCGCATGTTGTGTTGACAAATCTCATTTTCTCCTAGCGTGCATGCGATGGACTGGAGTGACCTGTGCATTTGACTTATTGGCAGAGGAAATGTGCATTTCACATTATCAGAGGATGACCAATAGTGTACCAAATTTGTAATTTAATCTATTCCCATCAAGCTCAAATATCATGATCTTAAAGTCAATTCATTAGTGAAACGTAAGAGAAGACAACTCTTTTCAACACTATTGTCTCCTATCAATAGCAACTTAACGAGTTTACAAGCAGTGCTCAATGGATATATATTAATCAATAGCAGCTTAACAAGGTAATAGTAATCGGCCTGAGCTCTTCCTGTTGCCGCAACCATCTCAACAAAATTCATTGGATATATATTAATCAATTCCTAAGAATTTGCATTATTTATCCGCAAACACGATCTTGGGGTACACATTGAGATCCATCACAGAGACGACATCTCCTAGCGAAATATTGCAAGCAGATTACGATAGCATTGGATTGATATCATAAAGTGTTTTTTAGTTTGCTCTTTATGTAGTAATTTGTTTCTTTTGGGTAAATTTTTTTTTGTAACTCAAAGTATTTTAACTTTGAGGGGGGGTAAAATTAGCAAGAGCATTGTTAAAATTTTGAAAGTTATCTGGAATTTGACTAGAGCCAAGTACAAAGCTCAGTCATTTTTTCCTTGTTTCAACGACTATACGAGGGTCAAGGCCAAGCCCCGATAGATCATTTTTGTGTGATGCATCTGGTGTGTTGCTTATCTTGATCTCCTTTGCTTGATTTTTTTTTGGTGCAAAGATTCAACACTATAATGTCGAAGTTAATTAATTGGAAACTTTACAAGTAACTGAAAGGTTAGATAAACTTATGTTTGATGAACTAAGTGAAATGTTATCTCAACACAACAAAACTTTTGGAAAGAAAAAGCAAGTTGGGGAAGATTTTTTTTTCACAGAGGCCAACACAAGTAAGTCTTCATTTGAAAATTCTAGAGGAAGAGGAAGAGGACATTTTTTACAAGGTTGTGGTCGAAGCTAAAGTAGAGAAAACAATTTTTCAGATAGGAGCAATTTTCAAGGCAGAGGAAACAGTCAAGGCAGAGGATATTTTCAAGACAGAGGAAACAATCAAGGCAGAGGATATTTTCAAGGAAGAGGAAATAGTCAAGGTAGAGGCTATTTTCAAGGCAACAGTCAAGGCAGAGGACAAACTCCACACAGAGGTCAAGCAGAGGCAGAGGACAGAACTCAGGCAGAGGGAGAGATTTCAGTCAAATTGTTTGTAGAAGATGTAACAAAGTTGGACATTATGGAGAAGATTGTCACACTTCCATTGATAAAATTTCCAAGTTTCATCACAATACAACACAATTTCCAAATAATCAAGAGGATGATGGTTCAGAATATGTGTTTACCTCATCTTCAGCATTTCAAATTTCAACTGATTTTCAAAGTGATTATGAATATACTTGGATTTTAGATTCAGGAGCATCTCAACACATGACTTTCAGACGTGACTTCTTTTGGAATTTTCAAGAATGCCATCTTAATACAGTTTTTCTTTCCGATAATACCAAACATACTCCTTATGGAAAAGGAGTAGTTAAAGTTTATTTACCCGATATTAGAGAACGGATGATTTCAAATGTGTGGTATGTACACACCTTTAAAAATAAGTTGTTGTCTTTAGTCACGATTCGACAAGCAGGACATCAGGTGATTATGGAAGATGGCTTAGTTAAGATTAATTCAGTTAGACAAAATATGAAAACAGTGATGACAGGTTATGCAGATGGAAAACTATTAAGGATGAAAGGGACAGTTATTCCAAGACATTCAAACTTTGCAGGAACAGTAAGTACATGTATTTCACCTATCAGATTGTGGCATGTGAGATATGGACATCTCAACTTTGAAAGTCTCTCTCAACTACAAAAACAAGGGATGGTTAAGGGACTTCCAACTTTCAAAAAGGAAAATACAAAATGTGAAGCTTGCATTTATGGAAAACAAAGTCGAGAGATTTTTTCAACAAGTTCATGGCGTGCAAATAGGCGTTTGCAACTAGTTCATAGTGATGTTTGTGGACCACTAGAAACTTCTTTAGGTGGTTGCAAATATTTTTTACTCTTCATTGATGATTTCAGTAGAGTAACTTGGGTTTACTTCTTAAAGAAAACGTTATAAGTATTTGAAAAATTTAAGATATTTCGTCAACTTGTTGAAAACGAAGTTAAAGACAAGATAGGCACTCTCAGGACAAATAATGGAGGGGAATTCACTTCTAATGAATTCAAAACTTATTGCACAAACAATGGGATAAGAATACATCTTACAAATTTCTACACTCCTCAGCAAAATGGAGTCACAAAACGAATGAATCACACTTTTTTAGGAATGGCACGATCCATGTTAAGCTTCAAAAAGTTAAGTTCTACATATTGGGCAGACGCAATCCATACAACTATCTACTCAAGGAACAGATCTCCAACTGCTTCTTTGGATGGAATCACACCTTATGAAGCATGGTTTGGTTTCAAACCTCGAGTTAAACATCTTAGATTTTTTGGATCAGTATGTTATTCCTTAGTTCCGAAAGAAAAACGAACTAAGCTTGACTCAAGAAGCTTGAAATGCATAATGATTGGGTATTCTGATGAGAAGAAAGGATACAGACTTTTGTCCAATGGAAAATTTATTGTGAGTAGGGATGTAATTTTTGATGAAACTGAAAGTAAGAATGTTGAAGACATCGGAAGTCTTCTTCAAAAGTTAGAAAATAAAGGCAATCAAAAAGAAGGAAAAATGCAAAGTCAACCAAATTTACATAATTGGTATGAAATTGTTTTTCCTTCATCTGACGATAATACATCCAGTCCATTTACATCGACAACATCATCATGAGCTTCTAGTAGTTCATCAGACTCTCCTAGCAACGACAACTCATTTGACAATGATTCTCCACCTCCAGAATCTTCAACTGATCGACGAGCATCAGTTTACATTAATCCAATTTACAATAATGGAAATTCAAATTCGCAACCAAGTGAACATCAACTACCCAAATGGGCAGTTCAACTTTTGAAAGATGTAAGGCCTGATGAGCAGAATAAAATAGGAACAAGGGGATCACACAACAGTGAAGGAAATTTTTCCTTGGTAGAAAATGATTTTACTGAACCTTCCACATACAAAGAAGAAGTAAAACATAAAGAATGGCAACAAGCTATGGTTGAAGAGTATCAAGAAATAATTGATAACAACACTTGGAAACTTGTTGATTTTCCTACAAGTGTTAAACCCATCAGATGCAAATGGGTTTACAGAATTAAATACAACCAACATGGCGAAATTGACAAGTATAAAGCACGACTTGTGGCTAAAGGTTTTGCACAATAGGAAGGCATTGATTATGAGGAAACTTTTGCTCCTACAGCTAAATGGAATACCATCCGATTAACACTTGCATTGGCCGCTCAGAAAGGTTGGAAAGTTCATCAAATGGATGTCAAAAGTGCTTTTCTCAACAGAGACTTATAGGAAGATGTCTATATGCAACAACCACCAGGTTTTGAAATTGCAGGGCAAGAACATAAAGTCTGCAAATTAATTAAGGCTTTATATGGGTTAAAGCAAGCTCCCCGAGCTTGGTATACCAAAATGGATGAATACCTTAGAAAGGTTGGTTTTCAACGAAGTGAATCAGATGATACTTTGTATATCCATCAACAGGGTCCATATCTGGTGATTCTTATTATGTATGTAGATGATTTGATCATTACATGAAATCATGATGATCATATTTCACAGGTAAAAAAGGAGTTACATGTAGGTTTTAAGATGAAAAATTTGGGATTACTTCACTACTATCTTGGAATTGAAGTATTCCAACGTCCACGTCATATTTTCATTTCTCAGAGTAAGTATGCAACATAAATTCTTTAGCAGTTTGGCATGCAGGATTGCAAACCATCTCTTACCCCTACGGAACAAAACTTGAAACTTTCAAAATTTGAAGGGGGGGAAATGGTAGACAACACTATTTATAGACAGTTGATTGGCAACTTGATTTATTTGACCAACACTCGACCCGATCTATCTTATGCAGTTAGTATTCTTTCACGCTTTATGCAAAAACTACAGGATAACCACAGGAATGAAACCAAAAGAGTTCTTAGATATATCCAAGGAACAAAAGATTTTGGTCTTCTTTACAAAAAGACTAAAATTTTTGTACTTGGTGGATTTTCAGATGCTGACTTTGCAAGAAGTATTGATGATCACGCATCAAAATCAGGTTATTTAATGAACATGGGTTCAATAGAAGTGTCTTGGAATTGTAAGAAACAAGCTACAATTGCCACTTCTACAATAGAAGCATAATACATCTCAGCATGGTAAGCAACATGTGAAATCGTTTGGTTACACAGAGTTTTGCAGGACTTGGGTATTTCTCAAACAAAAGCTACATCATTATTCATCGACAACCATTCAACCATTAAGCTTGCCAAGAATCTAGTTTTTCATTAAAAAAAAAAGCACATGGACACCAAGTATCATCATATCAGATCACTCATTTCAAATGATGTTATCAAACCAATTTATTGTCCTTTAGAAGATCAGATCTTTGACATTTTCACAAAATCTCTTGGCAGAATAAAATTTTCTAAGTTCAGGGATGAACTTGGTATCTGTTGTAATGTATCTTTGGATCATAAGGGGGAATGCTAGATAATACAAAGTACAAATATTATAGAATAACATGATTATTAATTTAGGATATTAAATTAATAATCTATAACATTTGATTAATAAATGGAGACATTTAGAAATAGATTATTGTTGTAAAAGATACGACTCTAGAAAGGTGTCGTATCTTAGGCTCTAAATTAGGAGTATAGTTAGAAGATTGTTAAGATAACATTTATTGTAAATGGACACTTTTTTATTTAATAAGTGATCCATATCTAGAGTTTGTTAAGACATTTAACATATATATAGCTCACTGCAAGAGTGTTGGGTAGTTCGGGTGTAAACTCTTGCAAATTCTATTATGTAATTTATTTTCCTATTTAATAAAAGTGTGTGTCTGAGGACACTTATGCCATTAGCTTGGGGTGTATGGGACAACATATTAATCGTTATTAGAGGTCAAGAAGGAGGGGCACTTTGGTGGTCGAAGAGATTTCTTGAAAATATAATTTTTTGGAAATTTGGGAATTTTTCCATACATGGTGATGTGGAGACCATGTGTCAGGTGATGTGGTGGCGGTGATGTGGAATACCATGGTGATATTCCGCGGTGGTGGGGTTCCAGTCCATGGTGGCGAGATCATAGGTATGCAATGCATGGTGGTGGGCCTGAGGGGTGACATAGGGGCCATAACTGAAGGGTGGTTTGCGAGCCTTTGGATTCATGGTATTGGAGCCCAATTTCGAACCCCCCTAACCAATCAAACGGCACCGCATGACACCATAGTGGTAAGTGGTTACATGAAATTGGGGATGAATTTAACCGACATACAAATCAAACCCCCATAAAGCATGATGACTGCTGATCTTCCTTCATTCTTTTCCATCTGATCAAGTGAAAGTTAACTTTGTATTGTTTAGTTAGGGTGCATTGTAGCAACCTGTAGAGGATCTCCACCATAGATATTAGATCTACAATAGAAACATGTGCACCACAGGTAAACGTGCAATGTGAGACTTACCCTTCGCCATGAATAATCAAAGGGTTCTTGGTGGGTAGTCGGTATAGGTGGGGTCCCCACATGAAATAAAATATTATATTGAAGTATAAAGATAAAGAAAAATAGAAAGAAAGAAGATGAAGAGGGAAGGGGACATGAGGATATGAGGTAGGGATAGAGTGGTTGGAGAGATGACATGGTGTCACCTTAGGGTTCCATGTAGACCCGAGGTGCCACATTAGTAGATTTCCACATTGGTAGATGATGCCCTATGTTTAAAAAAAATTCCCAAAGATTGGAGCCAAAATCATATTTTGGCCATAACAAGAGAATAATAACCCATATTGAGATGAAATTATCTAGGTATCTTTGCAATGAGGAGGGCTACATAAGTTTTAGTGAAAACCATTGCTCAATTATGCACCAATATTTTGAAATTTGCAAAGGAGTGGTTTTTGAAGAATATACTAATACTCTCTTACATAGCTTCTATTCATGATGAGATTTTTACAGTGAGACAAAGAAGCAAACATGAAATTGAGTGGAGCATTTGGATAGATTCCAATGGGTTTTGAATGGGGATGCTAAAACATGCCAAAATCCATTATTCCATGCCACCTTTTGGGGATTTTTGAAATTTTCAGAGGAGGAAAAGGGACCCCAAATCACAAAACTGGAAAATTTTATTAAATTGACATTTTACCTTCTCATCAATCTAGACAACTTTAACATAGTGAATTTTTTTTTGAAGTGTTCAATTTTGGATATAGACAATTTAACTAAAACTTCTGAAGTCCAGAGAAAATTGCAAAAGGGACAAATTTGCTAATTTCGAATTGTTGTAGATTTTTTTTTATTATAAGTGGTAAATTTATTTTAAGTAAAAGACTGCTCCAGGAGTAGCAATGATACAAAAATAATCCAAAATCCCCAGCAAGAGGGAGAGAGTCTACCAGAGCTAAAAACAAATTGGTCTGGGCTTTAAGTTCCAATATCACATCAGAGAAGTGACAACCCAAGGATGAAAACATATTGTTAGGGTAGTCCTTGTAAAAGACTCCTAAGAAAAACCAAAATTTAGAGTGCATACAAAACTAATTAAGTGGGGACCAACCCATTTCTTCCGATTCATCTATATATTCTTTCTGACTTGCAAAGATGGCCGAGACGTTGAGGCCTAGAAGCTGTTGAGGGCATGAACTAGAGGTAGAAGACTTTGAGTCGATGGGTGCAATTCCTGATTGACCATGGAAAGCAGGATGGATGCTAATATCTTCAACCCGGATACAAAATGCATACACTTTGTCATGGAGAGTCTCGAAGTATTTCCTATGATGAACAAAGAGTTCCGAAACAACCAACACCTAAAATGCAAGGGATCCGACCGGTTCTTGAATGGCTATCATGAGAGTTCAAAGATCCTCTAGCTTCTGCTCCATCTGTAGTAGGAAAAAATTCGAACTGGAGCATCTGAAGGCCATGATGAAAGATATTATTAAGCTATGACACCCCAAGAAAAGACGATGCAGGATGCAATATTGGTTTCTAATTCCAAATTTGGATAAATAACCCTTCATAGCAATATCGAATGGAGAGTTCGGAACCTCATACAAGAGGACAAGGCACTGAATTATTTTTGTTCTGCTCCATATGAAGATATGATTTTCGATCTCAAGCAAGATGGGATTTGGAGGATTTCCCTCAAGTGACACATGAACAAGGTGACAAAATAAACCAAGGAGAAGTGTGAGAGTAACCGCCCACCAAGGGGACTTCATGTAAGCTTGGACGACGCTAACTGTAGATGGGAGATCGTGGGGGATGAAAACACAAGCGAATGGGAAAGCCGTATGGAGGCCATCAATGGGATAGGAGGGAGGTAACATCTTAGCAAGAAGGCATGCTTGAGAGTAGGGATAGAGAATGAAGGGAGATATCCATATTGGAGCCGAAGAGAAACCCAACAAGAAGGATTGGGGGGTGAGTGTTATGATCCAAATCCTTAAAAAATGATAGAAATTCAATGATTACAATCCACTTCGAGGGGGAAACCTCCTTATACAATATATCCAATTTGAAATACAATATGAGATGATATAATATGATCCTAAGACTAACTCTTCCTATTATATATATAGGATACAAAGGGTACAATTTTAATGAAAGAGTGCAATGAAGGGTTCTAGTGGACATATACATATAACACTAGAAATGTAATAATTCAATATCTAGGGTTGAATAATGGGTTTTATACATAACATGGGGCTTTTCCTAGGGATTAATTTTCCTCTCCCCTTAAAACAAGTGTTTTACCCAACACTTGAAAACTGTGGCTTTGTTTGCATGAATAAATCATCTTCCCGTGTCACCTCTTCCACTAGTAGGTTCTTCCATTTGAAGAGGTACTCAATAATTGCTCAATTTCACAACTTCTTAATCCCTATTTCAAGGATTGTTTCTAGTTCTAGTATGGTTTTACCTTCTCCATTAATTTTTGATAAAATAGTTTTCACTATGATCTTGTCACTGATTATCTTCATTAAGAAAGAAACATGGAAGACTATACTTACACTTCCTGGTCATAGATGAATAACATGGTCATGATATTGAGCAGGTGAAAGACCCTTAGACATCTCTCTAAATACCTTGGAATGGTTGTTGATAAATTTTTGGAGATCCATTGGAGAAGAGGCTATAAATGTTTGAACATCTAGTGAGCATAATTGTGCAATTACACCATCATGTCTCTTTCTGAGTAATTTTGTCATGTTGTTAGAGATTATTACTTTAGAGGGTTTCCCTTAGATACCTTTGTTATCACTCTATAAATTCCCAGAGGTTGTCGCTAGGTAGAAGAAATTTACTAGAGGTAACTTTATCCAACCACTTCGAAACTGGGATCTAGCCCTTCCGGTTTCAGAGAGGGATCTCTCTGTAAAATTTAACTTTGTTTTAGATTTTAGATGTTAGGCTAGTTCAATAAATGAGACTGTGTTGTTTGTTTTATAAAAATGGATGAAATATCGCTTACGCATCCATTGGGATATGGGGTCTGTTTTATAAAGCTCGATATCGACGTACATATTTTATAAGGTACTTTCACAGGGAAAGATAATGCAGCTGTTAGAATCTTTAGAATTAAATGATGAATAGCATAAAAGATGAGATAATCAATTATAATCAAGAAGCATTTAAGAATTTCTTTATCATAACATCAGAAGATAAACATTTAGATCTTTAAAAGATAGAAACAGAGTACACAAAGATAAATTCTACAACTTCAACTTCTTTTAAACGATCATATATATAAAACATAAATGATTACGAAGATAGGAAAAACCATTCAACTAAGAGAAGAAAACATCACCAACAGTTAACACGCAGGAATCTTGTGAAACTTCCTTTTATTACTGGTAGATCTCTGATAAAAAATTACAGTTCTTACAACTTGCTTGGGCATAAAGATCAACCCTCAGTACTTCGAAGTTTGAAGTATTTATAACAAAAATTACAAACAACCCTGTCATTAATGATCAGGACGTGGCGGATTCTAAATCTAACTAACTAGATAACAAGATACAAAAATATAGGAACTGATGATGATCTGTTGTATCCTTCATGCTGATTTTGGCGAAGGCCGTTGGTGAATCATTCACGTGACTTTGACTGCTCTGCATGCTGACTCAAATGGTACACCTCATCTCTCATTCGATCAAATTGCACAGATCCTCCCATTTTTGTTGACTGGGAATGGTGACTTTGAACATTCTTCGATAGATTTCATCCATTTCTGTATATTTGGAAAAAGTCAGCTTGGTGATGAAAACATATTTTATTTCGTGCTGGATACTGAGGTCCAGCTGCAGAGTTTCTAGAAATGCCTTACCTGTTATGCTACCATGAATTCCTGAAAACTTGGAACTGTCCTTGGCCACCTTGGTAATCTTTTGTTTGTAGTTAGAAAGGGTCATTAGCTTATCGTTTAGAACCAAAAAGACAAGAAGACCTTTCTTATGCAACACATCAATCTTGCTGAAGAATCTTTGAACCCCAATATCATGTACTGGACTTTCTCCTCCAGCTGCAACATTAATCCTCTTTTGGTCAGAACTCTTTTGAACTTGAGGATAGTTTATGTTCTGTCTTCAATCTTCAGGTCTTCTAGCTCTTCCCTTGTTTTTGAATTCATAAACTTAATGATTTCATTAGCTTCTATGGGCATTTACCCCAACTCTCCTTTTATCTTGTCGATGGCCTGCCTACTCCTCAACACCAGTTCATGTTGTTCAAACATTATTTGCACCATGGGCCATATTTCGTTTATAGATTTGGAGATATCCATCCAAATGTTCTCCTTAGCTTCTGCTAGTGTTTTTCTCCCACTGTTTGCTTTTGTAGCTGCTGTATTTCCTGCTTGAAATTTTCTGATGTTTGCCTCTCAATGTTGTAGCTTGTCTGGTAGGAAGACTTGAGCTCCTGGAGATTCTCAATCTCTTTGTTCAGTCTATTGATTTCTGTTCCTTGTAGGGTCATCTCCTCCATTGATTTTGCTAGCTCTACAATTTTTTCTAGAGGTGTCAGTGGGGTGGCTGATGGAAGTTCTGCTGTGGTGGTTGCTGATGCTTTTTTTGTGAGGGGAAATGCACTCAGTGGGATGACTTCCATGGGTGTTTCTTGTTCCTTCTCTTTTACTAGCCTCTCCAGATCTACTTCCATCTCTTTTATATGTGCATTATGTTCCATGATAAACTTTAGCATCTCTTCCTTATCACCTTCTGTCTCAGCCATCTCTTTGGCCTGCAAGTCTTTTGTAGGTGGCAGTTTTAGTTGATTCCTCAAAGATTCTATGTCAACATTCTTTTTCTTGAGTATCTCCTCAGCTGCTTTCACATATGAGGGGTCATACCCAATTTTGAGCACCAATTATTCTAATGACTTAATCCTATTATCCTTTGAAAATGATGATATTTTCTCCATCTTTAATTGGGTTTGAACATTGTTCAGAGAAACCTGTAACTTGGCAGCAGAAGTGGAAGCATTGGCTAATGTTGAGAAAATCATTTCTCCAGTCTGCCTGTGTAAATCCATCTGATCAGCTGGATGTACATCTCTGGTGTTAAACTCCAATGTAGCCCTCTTGTAATCAATGATTTCCGTTGGATGGGGAACTTGTGGCTGCAAAAATGCCATGTGAATTATCCCCTTTTCTGTATCAAAAGATGATAACAATCTGTGTTGTGATGTGGACGTTTTCTTCCAGAACTGAGCATAGGTGTTGCTGGTTAATATCTCATTTTTCTTCTTAATCAAATCGTACTTTTCAAAAATGCTCAGTTTTGCAGATCCCGTTGGAGCTTGGGTAATCACAACGGTAACAGTCTGCTTCTTTGAGGAAGAAGTAGACATCATCTGATGAATTCTTGAGAAAGGTGATGAATGCAACCCTCGGCTACGGTGGTAGACTGGGTCTCTTCCTCTCCAGACCTGTCAGTAGTGTGAGTGGTCTTAGGCCTTTTCTTGTACACCTGGAAGTCCTCTGTTGACACTTCAGTGATTGAAGGTGAGACATCCTTCCTGAGTCTTTTCTCCTTAGGTACTTGTGGTGTAGTGGTTTGTGAGATGACAACTGGAGTGGGTTGTGGTTCTGTGTCTTCCATAGTGTTTACCTCCCACTCTGTCTGGTTTGCAAATTTCTTGATCTCTGGTTTGAGTGCATGAGCATATGGAGAACTTTTGCTCTTCGATCTCATCTATGCAATAATCCCACATGGATCATAGTGCCACATGAAGCTTGTTTCGAACTTCATTTCCTTTAATAGTTTGTTTGCCTCTTCCCCGACAGCTCGAATGTTGCAGATAAAGGGTCCTACTTGCCCTTTGATTCTCAGCTGTTGTTTCTTTTTCAGAGATACAAAATGTATATTGTCTAAATTGATCATTTTCCTAATGTACTCCAAGGCGAATATTCTAACAGGCAAGTATTTGGGCAGCTTATAGGGAGCTAACTCACACCCATATACTCTGATCTTTGTGTGATTCTAATACAAAAACCATTCTCCAGTATTGGCGAGGTCTGAGAGGTGTAAGATTCTTTGGACCTCCTCATTTATCCTCTGCTCTTGTCTGCCACTGAGCATGCTTACCACTGGGTGGTAAAACTGCTCAATAAATTGCTTGAAATCAAACTCGGTGGAGTTTCTTCTGAGCAGTGAAGTCCAAGAGGTGACAGACTGTGGTTTACCGTCTTGGTTCATTTTCTGCACAGGGAATGAGAACCTATTTTCTTGAAAGAACATGAACATGTACGCCAGTATTGAAAAATACCGGAACATGCCCTCTGTGGTGAATTTGAAAAGTTGTTCATGCATGTTTTCGGCTAGAAAACCGCTGTAGTCGAATTGGGTGGTGGCTTTTTCTTCGGCAACGAAAATGGATAGGTAACCCAAGATGGGCTCGTCCACCCATTCGTCTGAGAAGTAACCGAGTAGACAACATAATGATGAAATGATTTGGTTTCCCTTTTTTGAAAACATGGAGGAATGGTAAGGGGGATTTTTATTGGGGAATTGAGCATCCTGTGGGAGGAAAAGCTCAAAAATATGAGCTCTCTAGTGAAAATACAGATTATGGTACCTTTCAGTTAAAACTTCAAGGGTGAAAGGAGAAGCAGATTCGACTCTGGATATTTGCATCATTTGATCAATGGACTCGGGTGTGATAGTGAAAAGGGTTTCTCCGGACGATGAAACAATGACTCTTTTATAGAGAAGGAAATGCACCTGACACTTGAGGGAAAACTTAGGAAAGTGGTGGACTTGGGGAAAATAATACAGGGGGAGATTGGACTCCCAGAACCCAATCTCGTCACTTTGATCTAGGAAAGTGTCCCTAAACCAGGAATGCAATTTGGCAAGATCGAATTTGCACCTGGTCTATGAGATCAGGTAGTCTTTATCGGCTAGTGGGATCCGATCGAGATCAACAGGAGGCGGGAGGAACAAAATTTCCTCGACCTCTGATTATTTAGATTTTGGCGCCATCACTTCAAAGGTACCTGCAATTGAAACAAAAAACGTTAGCGGGTAATGAATATGGTTGGATCGTTGACTGAAAGAGTGAGGTAAAATGAGTTTCTAGTGTGCGGAGAGTGTGAGAAGTGCACAAATGGCGGAAACAGGGTTAATTTTGGGCGAATGGGTATCCGTTGGGCACAGGGGATAGGTCATCAGACTAACGAATATGTTAGCTTGTAATAAATGGCCAAGATATCACTTGGGATATGAGGTGGCAAGTGAAGGAAGGGTGACAAGTGTGCTAGGGTGACGTGCAGGGTGGTGACTGTAAGATAAGCGAAAAGGATGTGACTTGTGACAGGTGAATGGAGGGTAATAAGCTGGCAGAGTAATGAGACATGACTTATAAGAGGAGACGGTGGGACGTGACGTCATGAGGCGACGATGGTATAGGAATGGCGGTATGGAAGTATGTCAGAGGGGGGGTAGGCAGTAAATGGTTTGGAGCAGAGGGGGTCCGACGTAATGGATTGGCAACATGTTAGGAAGGGGCCCACTAGGGAAAACCGCCCATATCAGACCCCCCCCCCCCCCACACTCTTAAAAGTAGAACTGTCAGGGGGGTCTAAAATCTATTGTTGGCCGTAGATCTAAGCGCCTCTAGATCAACTGTAGATCTATGCGCCGATCTCTAAAAACTTAGGATAGTGCTCCTTTGTGGGTTTTGGACCGCTTCCCTTGCATTTTGTCACCATGGGGTTAGGAAACACACTTCACACATCCAAATCATGAATTTTCATCGATCATCATGCATGTTTTATTAAAGAAAAATTGGCTAGCCTATGTTCTATCCTACCTACCTACACATTTAGCCCAGATTAAACTGTTGGACTAAGAAATTACTCTATCCTAATTTGGTCAAATTTATTCACTAGCTAACCTATCTACTTGACTAAGATTAAACAATTTAGCCAATTCTTATTCCCTAAGCCTATCAAGATAAATTTAAAAGACTTGACCATGATTAAACTGTATGGATCAAGTCATTATTATTGCATGGGGATTTTATTCATTTTCTTTTATGCCCTCTTTTATTCTTTTTCTTTCTTTTCTTTTTCTTTCTTCTCTTTTCTTTTCTTTTCTCTTTCTTTTTGAAAATAATTTGCAAGAATGAAATATAATTTCCAAACAAACTACATCAAGAGTAAAAATCTCCAGTCACCAATTGATCCTATGAAATATAGGGTTATAACAACCTCTAAGATAAATTTCCTTTCCTTTTGAGGAAAATCTCGTGAAAATATATTGAAAATTAAGGGCCATTGTTCTCAATGATTTTAACCATTGGACTCTTAATACAACATCAACACCACCCATTTTGATGACAATGATGGGAATATCCAATAAATACTCTCCCATTTTGAGCTTAATACTATGGCACTTCCGAGAACAATTTATGGTACCTCCATCTACAATCATTACTTGAAACTCTGGTGCTGGATATACAAAGCAATTAATATCTTTTGCTAATTTGTAATCGATGAAGTTATGGGTACTACTAGAATCAATCAACACTATTACCTTTTTTTTTTTGATATATCCTTCTATCTTGAGGGTTTGTGGAGTATTGATTCCGACCAATGCATGACATTATATCATTGGAATAGTCTCTTCTAGCTATAGATATTGAGATGGTTCCAATTCTTGATCTTCTTCCTCTTCATTTTCTATGTAGAATACTTTCTTATCATTGAATTTATGCGCCTTACTGTACTTACTGTCACAATTGACACATAGTCCCTTTTCTCTTCTTTCATCCATTTGCTTATGTTTCAACCTTGTCAGTTAAGGTACACTTGTCTTATGAACCCCGTATTGATCTCTGCTTCATGTGTGTGCTCAACTAGTAGACTTGTGCGTAGCCTTATTCTTGGCTTGAATATGCCAAGCATATTGCATAACTTCTATAATATTTGCAGGATGTCTTAAGAAAATCTCATGTTTAATGTATTCTTTTAATCCACCCACGTAAGCTTCCAATCATTTATCATCATTGATGTTATCCACCCTTGTGGCCAATAACTGAAATTCTGAATTGTAATCTTCAATATCACTTAAATGTTTGATTCTTGTCAATTGACTGAAGTAGTCATATTCCCAAAGCTTCCCATATTTTGCTTCTAAGTCTCTTGTAAATAAACCCCAATTATAATGATAAAAAAGGGGTTACATTTTAAATACCCATTGATACCATTTATATGGTTTTATCTCAAAGTTCAAAGTTTCTATGTGAATCTTTTTCTTATCATCCATAATATTATGCAGTTCAAAATATTACTCTATTTGGTTCACCTAGGTAAAGACCTATGTACCATAAAACTTCTTTAATTCAATCTTAGGAAAGTTGAATTTAGGACCCCCACCATAATTAACTCCAATATTAGAGTTAAATCCACTAGAAATTTGTTTATTATCAGTAGGATGTTCAACCATAGTACTACCTTTATTTTCCCGAGTTCCTTGCATTTTGATATCTCCTTTAGAGAATCTATCATCTAGAGCATGAAACATCATGGAAGACAAGGAGTTTTGTAATTCCTTCATGGATTTTTGTATATTTTCATCCATCTTATTTTTCATGTCATCCATATTCTTATCTATCTTATTTTCCATTTCGTCCATATTTTTTTCATCTCATTCTTATTCTCATTCATCTTCTTATCCATATTGTTTTCCATTTCATCCATATTTATTTTCATAGTTTCATCCATCTTATGTTCCATTTGTTCCCTATTCTTAGTGACCCTCTTTTCCATCTGGCGATATATCTCATCAATTTCCTCTGGAGTCATGGCTAAACTTTTTGGAGTATCCTTGGGAGACATGTGAGAAAAAAAAATTCTCCTCTTTTTCCTCTTTATTACAAAATTTGAATCACCCAAAACAAATCTTCCAATAAAACATTATGCCAATTGTAAGTTACGTACCTTTTAAGCCCTTAATTTGGAGTATGTCCTCTTGGCCTACCTTCCTTCTGATGTATTTATGAAATTTCATCCCTTTTGAGTCTGAAATTTCGGCTGGTAGTACTCTGAAATGTCTTCTCTGCAATTTCGCAGGTTTGACCAAAATTGGATGTGCCAAGTGAAAGTTAGGGTAACTTTCCCAAACTTGCTAATTTTTGGTCTTTTCGAGAGAACGAAGTTGTACATATTGCCACATGTCCAATATTTAATACCTAATTCTGAAATTTCTACCAGAAATATTATGGACTAGACTATTTCAAATGCAATAGGTATTATAGAATTTAGATCCTCACCGAAGAATACATGACTGTTTGATCTAGAACACTTATTTGAGACTAGTTATAGGACTAGTCGAAAACCATGTCTTCCATAGGGTATATATCCGAAAGTATAATGACCTAGAAGCTAAAATTTTTACCAGAGATACCTTAATATTTCTTATAAATAACATCCAAGTTTCATTGTCTGAATCATCCTAGAAAAAAACGTTATAGAGAAAATTCTAATATGACTTGCTTGGAGAAGAAAAACCCTAAGATCAATGCTTTGATACCAAATGTTATGATACAACACCTTAAAAAATGATAAAAAGCCAATGATTATAGTCCAATTCGAGGGGGAAAACCTCATACAATATATCCAATTCAAAATACAATATGAGATGAGATAATATGATCCTAAGACTAACTCTCCTTGTTATATATATAGGAGACAATGGGTACAATTGTGAAATGAAGGGTTCTAGCTGACATACACATATAACACTAGAAATGTAATAATTCAATGTCTAGGGTTTAATAAGGGGTTTTATACATAAAATTGGGATTTCTATGGGGCTTTGTCTAGGGATTAACAGTGAAAAGACACAGAGATGAAAACTTCCATATGAGGGGATTTGTGTGAAAATAGGTGAGATGAGAGGCCGGATATGTGTCGGGGGGAGATTGTGCCAAAGGAAAAGGAGGGGACCACCAAGATGAGGGGGTAGGGAATTTATCCCAAGTCATATGGAGAGGAGGATAAGGGATGGGGTTGAGGATGATCCTGCCATCAACAACGAGAGTTCCATCTTCACCTTTGATGCCAAGATTGGCCAAGTGGTATTGTAGATAATTAAGACCTCTTTTGACATTCCAAGAAAGAACCTCACTGAAATCCTTTAAAATACATTGAATTCAGATGAAAATTGAGCAAATACATACGTCCATTGGAAGAGTAGAAATCCATATATGCTTATTGTGTCTTTGGAATCCCCCACAAATGAGAGGGTTATGATATTTCTTGAGTTGGTGATTGATCCAAAAAGGATCCAGATAAGGTTAAGAACAACTCATAACTCACAGAGGCAACTCAGGACGCTCAAAATGGCTCCAATAGAGAGAGAAAGGGAAAAAATTCAAAGTTCCCAAAACTTAGTGGAAATGGAATGATCGCGAAGGGCACATCGCAAGATTTCTAACGGTGAAAATGACTCGTCAAACAGAGTTACATATTGAAAGATATTCGCGGTCAAAGTTTGGTCAACCTAGCCCAATCAGCAGGGGATGAGTCAACATTCGTACTGCCGAAGTCAACATCTGTACGGATGAAGTCAACATCCATAAAACACATGTGGCAGGAGCAGGTAAGTGACATGTGGCATGACGACATCAACATGATGACGTGGAAACACTAGAGGCTGCCACGTGTCACCCAGTGTTTGGTGTTTTTGACCAATCGGATCGTGCCATGTGGCAGTCCGTAAAATTGATGTGGCATGATGATGTGGCATGCTGACAAGGTGTGATGACTTGGTAGGGGGAATATTGTACCAATGAGAGACCACCACGTGGCCCAATCAGGAGATGCCACATGGTAGGCGGGAAATGCACAAGGACAGCCTGTGAATGAAATTTGAAAAAAAATAGTTGGTGGGTCCGCCAAATCTGGCGGACCACGCTAATTATAGCCACAATTGTATATTGTTGGAGAGGTTATAGATCCATTGCTAACAATAGTGTAACGGATATATATTGTATAAATCATATAACAATACCAAACCAAAAGGAGAGTCTACGGGGCTTGACCCCAGGACCCTCTCCATAACCTATGCCTTAATACATCCGCCCCTAACCAATAGGCTATGGGTACCACATGGTATACAATGGCCAGTTTAATTATAAAAGGTGAATCCACCCAAACACATAGGAGGAGACGCACAGACCGTACAACCTTCCAGGCATGCTTTTCAATGCAAGGTACAATCATCATTGTAGGTTGCAGAGGGCACATAAACCGAGACAAAATTCTTCTTAGGATTGGGAGTGCCAGAGTCAGATCGAGGCATGGAGACAATCGTTTTTGGGTAATTCGACGCCATGAATTCAGTGGTGCTTTCTGTTTTCTGATTTGAGCATTATTTTTGTAGCTTGATTTCAGAATGAGGTATACTTATGTATTTATCCAAATTCTTTTGTTGAGTTAATGAAAGAGCCTCCCATTTGAGAGCAGAACCCGGAGACGTAGTCCACCAGGGAAAAACTCTGTTATCAATTTGTTGTGTTCATATATGCTTACGTCTCTTCATTTTTAACTTTTCCCTTCTTTAATGGTACACTTTTATTTATGCTCATTTAATGTAATTCTTTATAAGTCACAATGAAAAAATCCCGGATCATGTTGGTATCAGATCAGTCATCTTTGACTTAAATTGTTGAGTGTGAATGCTTACTAGGGCCAAGCATAAGCATGGCTAAGGAACTCTTAAGACTTTCAATCCCGAAGTTGGCCATGCATCCCGAAGGAATAAAATGATAGAAGAGGACAAGCGTGATTGCTTGGTGACATTAAGTTTTGGTGAATGCTTACTTAATGTGGTTGGGTATGTGATAAAGCAAAACTTAATGTCACCAAGCAATGTAGGATCATATTTTCTATTGCTTCAAATTTGATTGATGAAGTGGATTTGGATGTTGTACCACCTGATATATGTGGCATAGTGTTGGGAATTTCTTATCTTTTTGATAGAAAAGCAGTCTTCTTTCGTCATGAGAAAAAATACCACCTTACTAAAGAGGGAGTGGAATATATTGTTAGAGATCACAACATGAGGGTAAATACATCACTTGTCAGTGCAGGGAAAATGAAAATATTCATAAACACTAATAATAGATATGTACTCATGGTCGTTAGAGAGAAAGATGTCGGGACATCCAACGCTTTCCAATGGTGTGATCCATCTCATAAAAATGAATTAATTGATATTGTTTCGAAGTATGATGATATTTTTCAGGAACCAGATGGATCACCTCCTAAGAGGGAAATCCAACATGAGATACATCTTCAACATGATTCTCCTCTTCTTGATGTGGACATGTATAGGATGTTAGTTGTGGAGATGACAGAGATCCAGAATTAGATACATGGATTATTGGATCAAGGGGTTATCATGCCCAGTTCATCTCCTTGTGGTTCTCTAATTGTGATGGTGCCAAACAAGGACGGCACATGGCGAATGTGTGTCGATTACCGAGCCTTAAATAAAATCATGGTGAAAAATCGATACCCTCTTCCTCGTATAGATGATTTACTTGATCAATTGAAGAATGTTGTTTATTTCACTAAGTTGGATTTGCACAGTGGATATCATCAGATCAGGGTCGCAGAACAAGATGCATGGAAAAATTCCTTTGAAACCAAACATGGATTGTTTGAGTGGTTATTTATGCAGTTTGATATTTGTAATGATCTATAAACTTTCATGCATGTGATGAATGATGTAGTCAGGCCTTTCCTAGATGACTTTGTGATTTTATATTTAGATGAAATTATTATTTTTAGCGGGACTTGGGGTGAATGTGTGAGGCATGTAAAACAAGTATTGGATACTTTGCAAAGGGAAAAGATGTATGTAAAATTTTCTAAATGTGAATTTGGCAAGACTCCACTTGTGTACTTAGGTCATATTGTAGGAGGAGGACAACTGAAAATTGATCCTTCCAAAATTGATGTAATTGTAAATTGGCCTGAGCCAAGAAGTGTAACCGAAGTCTGAAGCTTCTTAGGTGCAGTCCAGTATTGGAGGAGGTTCATTCCCAACTTCTCCTTTATAGCAACTCCTTTTAATGCTTTAACTAGTGTGAAGAACACTTTTTAGTGGGAAAAAAAGAAACAAAAATATTTCAACATTTTGAAGGAGAAGATCAGTACCACACCAGTATTAGCACTGTCAAATCTTCAACAACCTTTTGAGATCGAGACAGATGCCAACAGATACACCATGGGTGCAGTATTGATGCAATATCGTAAGCCTATCTGTTACCACTCTGAAACTTTTAACCAAGTTGTTGTTAACTATCCTACATATGATAAAGAGTTGTATGCATTAGTCCAGAGCATAAAGAAATGGAAGCACTACTTGTTAGGGAAGGAAACAATCATACATAAAGATCACCAACCCTTACAGTATCTCCAAGCACAGACCAAATTGAAACAATATCAATACCGCAGATGGATGGATTTTATACAACAATTTCATTTGGTAATCAAGTACAAAAGGGTACAAGTAACAAGGTATCCGATATGCTTTCTAGACCTTCTATTGTTTCTTCTATTATTTTGAAGAATACTTATTTATCTCATGATAGCTATGTAGAACAATATGCCATCAATGAAGATTTTAAAGAAGTATATGCGAAGCTAACCCTTGGTGCACAGGTAGAGAACTATTGTCCGCAGGGAAAACTAATCTACCATCTTTGAAAGCTATGTATTCCTATAAGTGAATGAGTTCATGTAATATGAGAAGCTCTCACTTTCTTGTGTCTAGGAATTTTGGGGTAGGAAAAACTATGGCTCATTTGCATAGGTTTTGTTACTGGCCTCAAATGAAATTAATTCTAACTAAACATGTAAAGGGGTGTGTGACATGTTCTACTTGTAATACCACTAATACAAAACTGGGGCTATACTCAACACTTCCTTTTCCATCCCATCCATGGGAAAGTATCTCCATGGATTTTGTAGGGGGTTTACCAATGACCAACAGGGGTCATGATTATTTGTATGTTGTAGTGGATAGGTTTAGCAAGATGTGTATCTTGATGCCATGTACAAAGCATATCATTGTTGAGAATACTGTTAATATCTTCTTTCGGTATGTTTGGGTTCACTTTGGGTTACCCACATCTATTGTCTCAGATTGAGATACTCGATTCCTTGGGTACTTTTGGACTAGCTTGTGGAGGATGATGGACACCAAATTGAAGAGGAGCACTACTTTCCATCCACATATCGACGAACAAACAGAGGTGGTAAACCGAACAATGGTATTTTTTCTTCAAGGCTACTGCAACAAGCATCCCAAGTTATGGGATGAACATATACCCTATGTACAACATGTGTACAACTGAGATTTACTTTCATCCACTCAGAGTTCACCTTTTGAGACATGTTTTGGGTACCTACCAAAGGTTCCTTTGGAATTGATATATGGGAGAGATACCGATGTGAATGGATAAAAAATAGAGGACAGAGTCCGCAAGTTCATCCAGAGGATCCAACAAATACACCAGGAAGTCAGAGAACAGTTGGAGAAAATTCAAGCACAGTATAAAGCTCGGCATGAAAAAAACATGGTTGATCATCAGTTTCAGGTTGGAGACCGGGTATGGCTTCACATCAACAAGGAGAGATTGAAGGGTGAAGGAAAGAAACTGAAGCCCATTCATTATGGACCCTTCACTATCTTGGAGAAATTGTTGATTAAGGTCGGTTGTCATTGATGTCAACTCTTGAAGAAAGCCCCACAAAAAAAAGGTTTGGGTAATGTATCCAATATTGTTTGATGTAAATATCACTCATTATTGTCTTGTCATGGTTGATAAGAAGTAAATATGGATGAACTCCAAAGTGGTCCCCTTATGGTGAAATCCCTCACGAGAAGATGGTTTGCGGAGTAAGAGAACCCATGCTTAATTGTGGAATAATGAGATGAAGGACAATGAATTTGTCAGGTAAAATATCCTATATGTATAGTTATTTTCATTCCATTTCCAGTGGTATGTGGAACGTCACATAACTCCTCACGGTTAGAGAGTTATGGCCATGAGAAGTTGGAGACCCCAGGTTTGGGTAATGGACCCAAGTTTGTTTGATGGATAACGGTATGAGTTATGATATATTTTTAGATAATACTATTCTATATGGATAATACATGTCATTCCAGTTCTGGTGGTATGTGGAATGTCACATAACTCCTCACGGTTTGAGAGTTATGGCCTTATGAAGTTCGAGGACCCTCATATGTCATCTAGAAGCCCCAAAAGGTCAAAGTAGTCAAAGTGGTTTAAGAGATTTTAAAAGGTAAATAATAAAGTGAAGTAATGAGTGCATTACAATTCAAAGTGAATACAAAATAAATTATTTCAATAATAAATTTAATGGAGAAATTAGAAGTGGGTTAACCCTAAAATAAGGAAAGTGGGGCCAAGTGACCTAGAAGATGTTTTTAAGGAAGCTACTTGGAGAGTATAAATAAGAGGCAAGGCTTTCCCATTTTAATCAAACTTGAGAATATTGAATATATATAGGTGTATGAGGTAACCGAGGATATCTAAGCCGGAATTCTGAGGGAAAGTGAAGAAAAGAAGGCCGAAATGCAAGGAAGGATAAATTTTTTTGATGGTGCTTTCTAAGGTATGCTATTTACAGGTCATCTCACCATTTTCGCTATAATTTTTTTTTCTATAATGCTTTAGACCTTGAAATTGATATTCCATTGAGAAAACATATCCAAGTATATTTGGTAAAAAATTCAGCTTTTGGGTCATTGTATTTTTGGAGTTACACTCCGTGGAAAATAGGGTTTGTGGCTAGTCCTGAAACTAGTCAAAAACATGTGTTTCGGGTAAAAACGTCATAACTTGTTCATAACAGATCCAAATTAAGTGAAACCAAATGTGTTGTATAGGGTATATTTTGGAGTATTATGTGTAATAGTTTTACATCAATTCAACAAATATTCCGTGCAGGGCACACTCTACAATGTTGCTCTCTAGAATAATCCAAAATTCAACAAGGTATGCCATTTTTGCAATAACTCCTTTTCTGAGAGGTTCCAAGTAGTGACAACTGGAGGAATTGCATAAAACACACTTAAGAATATTTTTTATCATTTTCAAATCTTTATACATTACAGGTACAAAGTTATGATTACTTCAAGTTAGGGTTGTTGACTAATCCAAAACTAGGCATGTGAGACTAAATAAAAGTTTGATGAAAATGCTAGTCTCTTATTGTTGATGTTAAGGAAGGTTTGCAGGAATGTGATGATATACACTAGGTCTATTATAGAGCTACAAATCAGAGTTGGATGATGAAATTGATGAGGTATTTTGGTTGAGGTACATGTTGAATACATGGTTGAGACAAGTAGTTGATGAGTTATCACATACATGAGGTGTATAGTTGAAGATGTTGGTACATATTGATGAGTCACAGTTGATGAGTAGTTGACACATTATTGGTACATACTTGGTACATGGTTGGATGCACTTGTTTATGGTACAGGTTGATTACAAGTTATTTGGTACATGTTGGTGCATGGTTGATGTACTTGTTTATGGTATAGGTTGATTACAGGTTGAGGTACAGGTTGATGCATGGTTGATGCATGGTTCAGATTTATTGGTACATGTTTACAGTGGTATATCTCACAGTGACAGGTTGACAATGGTTCCATCATTCTACTTCTACTTCAGGGTGGCAAGACAGGTCAATGACAGGTGGTTGTAGCCACCTTTCGGTTGTAGTCGGAGAACATAGGGGGTTGTAGCCTCCTTCTGGTTGTAGCCAGAGAATTGGGGAGTTGGAGCTTCCCTTAGGTTGTAGCCTGAGAAACTAGGGGTTTGGAGCCTCCTTCTAGTTGCAGCTGGAAAACAAAGGATTTTGTTGCTTCCAATGAATGTAATTCTTAAAGACATATAAGAAAATGCATTCTGTGGTTTTCTCCCGATTTGGGTTTCCATGTAAAACACTGGTGTACTATGTATGTGTATGTTTGTTCATTTGTTCATTGATTATTTACTCTGCAGTTATTGGATGATAATGCTTCATTGATATAACACTTGGATTATATGGTTAAAAATGATTAAATTTCTCTATTACTGATTCACCCCCCCTCTCGGTAATCCAACAATTGGTATCAGAGCAGGTTCCTTTAGAAATCAGTTTAACCACTGAAAGGTAGATCATGGAGAGTACCAACTCATATAAAAATGGAATACCACAGTTTGATGGACATAAATATTCTTTTTGGAGCATAAGGATGAGGACATATATACCGGCATAGGTATTTCAAGTTTGGCAATCAATTGTAGATGGATACACTGCACTAGCAGTTCCACCAACAAATGACAAAGTTGTAAAACTCGGTGAGAATAATTCCAAAGCCACAAATGCACTTTTGAATGGTCTCAGTGATACCTATATTCACCAAAGTTGCACACTGTAAATCTACTAGGACAAGCTTCAAAATATTTATGAAGGAGATACAAAAGTCAAAGCAACAAAGCTTCAGACTTACAGAGGTCAGTTCGAACAACTAAAAATGAAGGAAGATGAAGATATTGCAACCTAATTCTTACGAGTCGATGAAACAATGAATGCAATCATATGATAGGGAGAAGAAATTGAAGAATCTATAATTGCTCAAAAGATACTAAGATCTCTTCCTATGAGATACAACCCTAAGATATCAGCACTAGAAGAAAGATCGGATCTAGACTCAATAAGCATGGATGAACTACATGGAATATTCACAACATATGAAATGAGAACTGAGAAGGAAAATCCAGATGTAAAAGAAGCAACCTTCAAGGCATCCAAAAGATCAAATGATCCAGGTGGATATCGGGGGCCACCCATCTTTTCCAAATGGCTCAAAACAGTTTTCTGGCCATTTTGGCAATTTACTATTTTTAGCAGGTTTTAGCTTCCGGGGCCATTTTGAGGGCCTAAATGAAGTTTTTTTGAGATCGAGGTTCTCAATGATAGCCGAAGGCATGATTGAGGCC